>CM076584.1:547628835-547829677 GCA_034641835.2 Pinus albicaulis | reverse complement strand
CGTAGGAATCAATTTCTAAAGGCACCGGTAGGATCCATGGATCGACAGAGCCATCCAAAATGGTGGATATCATTGTAATCGTGTGTGGAACCTCAAGCGGCGAGAGAGGAAAACAACCCATCAGGGAAGATGCCTTCATAAGAATGGTACCAACACTAACGTACGAGTCAAGAATGCCTCCTACTAGGGGTACAATGCTACTAGGTAACGTGGAATAATCAGGGGTCCAAAAGGATAACTGATCGACTATAACTATCTTCCCATCCAATGGAAAAAGGATGAGTCGTAAAACCTAAGAGACAATGGCAATCATTGCGTAAGACCAACTGTGACACAGCAAGAGATTATAGTCGAGATCAAGATCTATGACTTCTATGTCCACCATTATCGTTTTCCCACTAAGTGAAATGGGAAATCTAGCAAGGTATCCTTTTGGGATGAAAGTGTGGTCATCGAAAGCTTTGAGGGAATTCGACAGCAAAGACAAAGTGGGAAAATCCAAAGCGAGCTAGCACGCAGTTGACATAACGCAGGTTGAAGCACCTTTGTCTATGAAAGTGCGATGGATTGGTCTCCCTTTCGACACAACTCGTACCTAGAAAGAAATCTGGTGTGAAAGGCAAGGTTTGGATTTTTCCATGTCGAAGATGGCTAGCATAGAATCATGGGGGTCAATTCCACCAATGGCCGAAAGCATAGCTTTCCTTTGCGCTAGGAAGGTTTGCAATACTTTGAGTGTAGACATGGCTGACGGTGCTTGCACAAAATCTTCTACAATGTTGTAGTTTTGGGCAACACGTGCAAAGGTGTTATGAGTCATGCGTCGAAGTGTCTCTTTAGGGGGACGAATCACGAGGTCAACAGCAGGCCTTTCGATATGAAAATCATTGGGCGATGGTGGATTCAAACTTGAACTAGGTTCTTGAGGCTCAATGACTAGATTTCCATAGAGTTTAGCTCGGGTTTGGAGTTCATTAGTCTCCATGCCATAAATGGCAGATGATCCTTCACCGGGAGGATGTGTACCACCATTTCCCCTTTGGAGGGGTTGTGGCGCGTTTGCAACAATGTGTTGTTGTTGCTACTGTGGATTAGGGAAGGGATTGTGAAGGACAATATGTGTCCTTCCAGAGTCCTTGTTTGTAATAAAATATGTGCATTCCTACAGCCGAGGACATTTGTATGTCAAGTGGTCCTCCGTACAAATTCTGCAAGGGAATCTAATTGGTTTCTGATTTCCTTTTTTGTTCTTAGTAGCTTTTTTTTATTGGTATTATTCTGAGTACTAGACTTCTCTTCAGAAGGAGAGGTATTTTTATTATTCTTATTGTTCTTGCCGCTAGGTTTTTTTGTGGACTGCATAGAGTTTACCTCAGCGGTGGGAAGAGTAGTCGATTGGTTAGGGGCAGTGGCAGCCAAAGATGGTTGGGAAGTTTTCCCACTAAGCTGTTTTATGGTTACACCGGAGGTTTCACCAACGAGGTCGTTAGCGTGCGCTCTAGGTAATTTAGTAGTGGGAGGATTCAGTTTTCCAGGGGAATGGGGGAGTAAGTCTTACAACGTTCCAGATTATGAAGAGATGATATCTAGATGTTGTGCATGACAGATGGATTGGTCTTCCATGACCGCACCAGAAAAGCAAACGTCCTTAGCAAGGGATGGTAAGAGTGACTTGCAAAACTAGTTGGATAAGAGATGATCCGGGATTGGTGCTTTGAATAACCTCCGCCTACGTCTCCATTCATGAATGTGATTGGAGATGTGGGTGGCGGTGTCTTGGCACAATGAGGTTAAGGGTTCCGTTCCAGTTTCGTATCGAATAGGGAATTGGAAGTCCTTAAGAAATTTCGTAGCTATGGCACCAAAATTATTGATAGCCACTCGTGGTAACAAAATTTACCATTTGGCAACGTTGCCTGTGAGAGTGCAGGGGAAAAGTCTAAGACGGATACTATCATCCACCATGGAGTTATGAACATACCATAGATTAAAGGTGGTGATGTGTGTAGCCGGATCTTCCCCTTGTTTCCCTTCGAATTTAAGGATGTCAGACGGAATCTTGTGCGGTACTTGAGGCTAGAGTGGGTTGTGGTTGATGGGATCATTGGTCAATTTGTAGAGGTTGGGGATGTCTAAAGCTCCCAAGAATGGAAATTGCGTGTTTGCCCTTGGATCTAGCCAAGGAAGTGTTGGCTGACCATTCAGATTGTAGGGTCCACCCATCAATGTATTACCAACGGGATAAGTAGGACTTTGTTGATAAAATTTCCTAGTGAGCGGGGGTGTAGCGGTGTATGGTTGTTGTCTGTAAGGTATGTTGTACTGGCGGGAAAATTGTTGGTTTCCCCCTTGCCCAATTTGACTTTGGGGTTGGTTTGCTCATATGGACGCGATAGAGTTAGCCAATAGCATACTGTTATTCGCATAGTTGACCATCGTCATAGAACCTACACCAGAAGTTTGACCACTCAAAGGAACAACATGAACAATTGGCTGTCATGTTCGTCTTAGTGAATGTAGGGGTACCAAAGTGCCCCCTGGCATAATAGCCAAGGTGTTTGAAATCAACAATGGGTTCCAACCAAAACGGTTGCTAAATGGAACCGAAGTAGCCCCGTTAGTGGGAGTGGAAACCATGGGTCCCGGCATAGTCACAATAGGAGCAAATCCAGAAGGGTTCGGAGGTCCGCTTATAATTATGGTGACTGGATTATTGGGACCGAGTATAGCCTGGCTACTGGGGTTTCCAATCATTTGCGTAGAAGTGAAAAGTAGCGAGGAAGATGGTGGTGGAACCGAGTTGGCCACCAACGACATCGACCCCATGGGCGTCGGTTGTGAAATGGATGTAGGTGTAGCCGAAGACATGACTGGCTCTGGTGTAACTTGAACTAACAATGGCCCTGACGGGTCAGTGAGAAGAGGATTGTAAGGAGGTACGACTCCTTCTGTAAAAGGATCCTCTGGAAACTCCGTATAATATGGAGATATATGAAAGTCAGGGGTTGTCACTGGAGACTTCTCTTCCGGAGAAGGCACTAGCTCACTGAGACTCGAATCCTCCCTCGGTGTCAACAGAGGGAGACCTTGCTACCATTTAGAAAGACACCGAGGGTCGAAGAATGCCAGGGTGACTTGTTTAATTTTATCAAATTATTATTGTGATGTATTATAAAGTCTCAGTGATAGTAACCACACAAAAAAAGGAAAAAGAAAAAAGTACTTCTAAAATCAATCAATCAAGGAACCAGAAGGGGTATGACCCTGTCTGAGTACTACCATTTGCTGGAGATGAAACCTAGTATCACAATAGCATACAGAGAGAGTTGGTCAAATATATAGTTACGGTTACTCTAGATCTTTGCCCGAACCTCAGACAATAGGTGTAAGCACTCTCGTGAAGATGAGTACCCTCCCAAAGACCGAAGACAGAGTAGGTCCGCCTGTTTTGGGTACTAGGGCAGCCTGCCCCAGTCACCTTGTGTAAGTCCCTAAAAATTTTGGCAACTAAAGATACCTCAAATCATAGACATTATCAGCGGGGTCACGGTCGTAGACAACACGCTATATGGGCATAACACCTAGATCCCCGATCTAGTTTCGACATCCCCGAGGGGAACCCCAATATATAACATGCCCACTAAATGCACTCAAAGGTGGGCTACCTTCTCATGTACCCTAGTGTTGTCTCGCGCTTAACTCCAATAGTAGTGGAGTGGTCCTGACAGTATGTGTGTAGCAGGATTTCACTTTTTAATGACTCCAGTTTCAAGTTTTGTGATCTTGGGTGATTTTCTCACTTCTCCTACCCCAAGATCCTAGCCTGAACTATTGTTGGTGTGAGCTCAGAAAAATTTATATGATTAATTTTATTATCACTTGATTCTTAGTGTACTTCATTATTAGTCTTGCAGAGGGGGAGTGGACATATGAAATATAATGAGACTCCGACTCAAAACCATGTAGAACAATGCTCTAAATGTTCAATTTCAATGAAGAGTTTATTCTACAGGGAGAGATCTTTCAAACATCCATGCACCAAACATTCAAATAGTGCATTTCAACCTTAAAATATTCAGACATCTATCTATCCTCTCTAAGAACTTTTTTTCAACCAAAAATTTTAGAATTAATTGAGCTATGTTCAGAAAACAAAACAAAAAATCTTCTTCAAGAAGTAGATGAGACTAACACTAACATTTTAACAAGAAAACTAAAAAAAATGCTAGTTTATAACCAAGCACAGGGCTCAAGAATAGAAGCTAATCTGATAGCCAATAACTCCATAGCCAAAGGGAAACACAACATGGGTGTAAACAACATATTTTGGCTAGGTAGCGTTGGCAAGCAGAGGCTACATATTGTTAATGATAGGACTAACGCACTTTATCTGAGAATAATCAGTGTTATAACGCACTGAAACACTCTCAGCGAGAGTGTTACTCAAGGTAAAGTTGTACAGATAGTTAGGCAGGGTCTATTATAGACTCTGTGAGCTACTAAGATGATTATAGAGCATGTAAAATGATCAGAAGGGGATGTGAGTAGAGGGAAAGAGCTAGAGTCTTAGGAACAAACAATCCGGAAACTTGGGATCAACTCCCCAGCGGAGTCACCATTTTTGCTAAGGGGTAAAATGCTTGGGTGGAAGTTGATGAATATCCCTCTCAGGGATTTCCGGTGCCCAAGGCAGACTGTCATATTAGTTGTAAAGTTACAAAGACATTGCATACATGTTCATACTAATATATAATTAACAAATCAAAATATTGAAGGATTACCTTCTTATGGACAACAGATCCTATGGAGAGCTCTAAGCGGCATGGTAGAATTCCTTCCTCACCGGCTCCAAATATAGATCCTGCAACCAAACAAAGCACCCGTGTAATCTTCACAGTGGTATCGCTACCTAAAAATTAAATAAGTATATAATTGACATTAAACTATGTAAATCTGAGCCATTTATATCATGCTTCATAGACAAATGAACAGCAAATGTGACATTGAAACATCAAATGGACAAAAAAGATACAATTCTATTAATTTATAAAAAGGAGGATTACAACCATTGGTTTTCCCAAGCCCTCCTCGGCCTTCTAATTCCTCTCTCTCTTTCCTCTATCTTTGAGTGCGATGATACTTGGGCTAAGAGTTCTCAATGAAACTTTCCAAACTATAAGCCTCACACTCAAGAATGAAATTCTACTCTACACACGATCAAACCTTCGACCTTTGACCAAGAGGCCAAACCTCCAATTTATAGGAAATGGAGAGGAAAAACCTTGCTAATCCTTTCAACCAGTTTGAATCGGGGAAGATCTTGATGTTTCCTAGATTTTCCTTGCTTTTTCCTTCTATAGGAGTTCAATTGTGTTTGGCAGTATCTAATAAAAGGTTTATACCATAAGTTTCTTCTTTTGAACTGACTCATTATGAGAAAAAGCAAGAAATTCCAGTCAGTTTCCATGGGATATTTCCCTTTTCATGTTCAAACACAGATAACACTACCCCTTAGGCAAGACAGAGTGTTACCCTATGCACTAACACTCCCTTTGCATGGCTAGGGTGCGTTATAAATCCGCCCAACTACATCTAGGGCTGCGCTACCTTGGAAAAATGTGTCTTTTTCCGGGTCATTTTCTTCCTTCCATGTTATCTTCTCCTCTAAGCTGATGAGGAGGTCATTTGCCCTATAACACATAGGGGTCTTATAATTATCTGAGAATCTCTAAGAAGCATTGATGCCTTATCACATTAGCTGCATTATCATCTATTAGTTCATATATTCATTTTTCATTTATTTATAAATCATAACATGATGAGAGCCATACATTATCACTTTCATAAAACATGCTCATAACCAACATATAACCAACATAAATAATAAGGATACAACCATAGAATCCACATATAAACCAATACATTTACTCATGAAATACCAAGAAGAGGGAACTCTTATTAATTAATTCAAAATCCAACCAGGTTTGGGACTTCCATGCTCCACCCTACCATAGATTAGCTGAACCAAATATTTCTTCATCCATTCACCCTCGTGCCATATTCCAAGCATGAATGTGGGACTCAAACAAAAATAGTCAACCAAGTATTCCCGAGGATAAACAACCTCACCCTCATCAATGGAAACTAGCTTTACCACAATCCTCACCAGATCACTAGGCTAAAGAAATAAACATGTAACACCAGGCTTTACCATGATCTCCACCAGATCATTAGGCCAAAACAAACATGGATTCCACCAGATTTATCCACCTACACCATGAGGAATTTTCCTATCTCCTAGTGTCTAGGCTTTACCACAATCCACACCCGATCACTAGGCCCTAACCGAGACTCCAGTATCTGGGCTTTACCACAATCTACACTGGATCATTAGGCCCTAACCGAGGCTCCACCCTCCAGGATTTATCGTATATCCCATCCCAGGATTCCTAAGCTTGATGGAGAGCACCCACCTTTAGGATTTACCGTATATCCTGTCATTCATCGATGGAGGATTATTAGGCCCAACGAGGCATACAATACCTAGATTTACTGCAACCACAGTCTGGTTCAAGGGTTACTAGGCTAGTGGCTTTACCAAAAACCACAGTCTAGTTCAGGGATCACTAGGCCATGTGTTCTTTTCTTTCATAGATCAACCTCACTCAGCTTCGAATCCATCTGACAATCCAGCTCAACCAAAACATGAGAACCCCAACACACCATGGCTATCCGAAAATGGAAAGGCAAGGGTGAAGAACACTTTCACACCTGGAAAAACCCATGCTAATGACAACAAGAGAACCAAATACACACATGCATAACCATGCATGCAAAAACTAGCAAGGAAACCATACATGAAACTCAATACTTGCAAAGAATCCCACTGTACCTACTTGATCCTATTCTTCCTTGCTTGATCTTTACTTCCTCTTTCCTTGTTTTCTTTTCTTGATCCAATGCTAAAGTGTTCCAAGAAAACTCTAAGTTTCCAAGAGTGTGAGAGAGAGAATAGAGATAGAGCTAAAAAATTGAATTGACAAAAGGTACCAACTGATCCTTGGAAGCCTTTTTATCAATTAGGCCTCTATTTTCTTCATTTTCCATTATTTTCCCCTTCATTTTCCTCCTCACATGCAACTGACCTTTCACCTTCCTTTTCTCCTAATTTCCATTATTTTCATAAATAAATTGCCAAAAATGCCACTTGCCATCTCAAAGCCTTTGCCATTTCCTTTTCCAATTTTGTTAGCCATAATAAATCAAATGAACACCCAAACTATGATGTTTTTCCCAACATTCATCTTGGAATTCGTGTCCCATGACCATGCTCTTGTTTTTTCCTTTATTAAAATTTACATGGAATTTTGGCCAGGGTTGTTACAATATGCACATAGATAATAGTTATTTTGCTAATTTTGTTAGAAAATAACATGTGTTTAGGTGCACAAAGAATAGTTATCATGTTATTTTTTCTTGAGGAGAATATGTGTCTATATACATAAAAATATTAGCTATTGTGTTAGTGTTTTTGAAAAAGAACAAGTGTTTCTATGTGCAGAAGTAATATAAATTGTATTATTTTTCTTGAGAAAGAATATGTGTTTGTATAAAAAAAATAATATCTACTGTGTTTGTTTCCTTTGGAAAAGAATATAGGGAATTTACATGCACAAAACTCATAACTAATGTGCTAGTTCCTTTAAAGTACGAGTAGTTGTGGTGGTTGTTCTTTTGGAAAAGAATGTGTCTGGTGCAAAGAAATAATAGTTAGTGTGGTGTTTATCTTTGGAAATATTTCCTCCTTCTTGTGTGAAGATATGATGATAATCATAGAGATTCTTTTAAATATTACCTTCTTCTTGGGGAAAAAATAGAATGTAACTATTTTCCCTTTCTCATGATACATGTGAAGTATGGATCAATGAGCATGCCTTGGTAATATTTATGCATTTTACTTTATGTGCATATGAGAATTGGATGGATAGACATTTGTTACAGTCGCAGGCATGCACGGATAAATAGGCATGTTGATGAAATTACGTACTTTTAATTAACACATGAGCAAGAAAGAGGGACATGAAAAGATGTTTAAAGTATAACTAGTAGAGGCTTATTTTTTGGAATTGGTAAATGTTTTATGTAATCATAATATCAGAGTTGTTGATGTTAGTAATCGCAAGAAAGGATTGTGAATTATGAGAAGGATGAATTATATTTAATATTATGGTAGCCAATTAACTAATGGTCCATGCAGATTTGAGGGATTTTCAAACGCCCACTGCGGGGAACAACCAGGCCACAAAGATATAGTGCTTGAGGAATCATGGGGTAAATTATACCATGATTAATGTAATAGCTTCAAGCTAGTTATGCTGAATTTAAGATGATATTTCTTTGTAATATTTTTAACAATGGTCAAGAGATGGGCTCTGTTACTATCATTGAGTGAGGAGTGAAGACCCCCACGAATATTTAATAAAATAAATGTTTTTTGGTTTTTCCCTTTGGGTTTCCAGAGTATATTGGTGTCTGTCTGCTTATGTGTTTTTCTATTGTGCTCTAAAACTCATTATAGGGTAGATGTGTAGATGTAATGTAAGAAATTATGTAAAATTTTGTAATGTCGGCTCAATATATAGGGTACATGTGTAGATGTAATGTAAGAATGTTTGTAAACATTTTCTAATGTTTTCTTAATTGTAATCAATATATTTGTAATCATTATCCCTACCTTTTAACCCAAAGTTATATTTACGAACACTAAAAAAGGTATGGTAAATAAATAAAACCTATTTTTATACTTACTCTAGAGGTATGATAAATAAATAAACGCTCTTTTTATATTTACTCCATAATCGACTTTATATTTAAGGACACTAAAAAAATATGTTTTATTTAGGTGAAGCCTATGGACCAAATACCATGGGCCAAATTAATTGCACACAGGGGCTCTCAATATAGGTTATATGTGTAGATGTAATGTAAGAAAGTTTTTAAACTGTTCAATATAGGGTAGATGTGTAGATGTAATGTAAAAAAGTTTGTAAATTGTTGTAATGTTGGCTCAATATATAGGGTACATGTGTAGATGTAATAAACCTATTTTTATACTTACTCCAGAGGTATGGTAAGTAAATAAAATCCATATTTATATTTACTCCATAAGCCTCGTTATATATTTAATAAAACTTAAAAAATAAGTTTTATTTAGGTGAAGCTTATGGGTGAAACAATGAAACAAATTATTATTAATACTACGAGCCAAATACCATGGAATAAATTATTATTAATACCATGGGTCAAATACCATATTTAAATATATAAATATTAATGAGGAATAAATATGTATGATAAATAAATGAAAATATAAATAAACCAGAGGTATGATAAATAAATAAACCCTCTTTTTATATTTACTCTATAATCAACTTTATATTTAAGAACACTAAAAAATGATGTTTTATTTAGGTGAAACCTATGGACCAAATACCATGGGCCAACTTAATTGCATAGAGGCTCTACAGCCAGTATAGGGCACATGTGTAGATGTAATGTAGAAAAGTTTGTAAACATTTGTAATTTAAGCTCAATTGTAATCAATGTATTTGTAATAATTATCTATGTTGAGATTTATATTTAAGAACACTCAAAAAAGAAAAAGGTATGGTAAATAAATAAAACCTTTTTTAACACTTACTCCATATGTATGGAAATAAATAAAAATATAAATAAACTGGAGATATGGTGAATAAATACAACCTTTTTTTATATTTACTCCATAAACCTCTTTATATTTAAGAAAACTAAAAAAATAGGTTTTATTTACGTGAAGCCTATGGGCCAAATAGCATGGGAAAAATTATTATTAATACCATGGGCTAAATACCATGGGCCAAATACAATATTTATAAAATATCATAGCCTTCAACATGTATATCCAAATATACCCGTGAGTGATCACCTACGAAGGTAAGTATGAAAACATTTACTGGACCCATGATGTCACTGCATGGTGAATAAATAAATATAAAAGATGTATAGAGAAGTATGGTAAATAAAAACAAATATAAATAAACCAAAGGTATGGTAAATAAATCAAACATATTTTTACGTTGTAAAGCGTACTTATTTGAAAACAACTTTCCTAAATAGCTACGTGTAACATTGTAGACCCTTGATTTTAATGTTAGACGATTCAAATAATCTAAGCCTTAGAATTAAATACTGTTATTTTTAATTAGTTATATATTATTTTTAATCAGTTATATAGCATAAATATATATTGATGAAAATTAGATCTCTGTGAGGGTTTCTATGACATCGAACTCTGTAAGGATTTATGCTCTTATATACATTGAGCTCATTTTCTTTTCCGGTGGCTGCAAATTTGTTGACAAGGGCATTACTAATTAATTCATCGAGCTCATTTGAACCTGCGGCGGTGGACATCAAAAAAACGCGGAAGGATTATGTGTTCTATGCCGACGTTCTGGGCCTGACCAAGTCTTAAATCCAGTGAACAGGAATCCTTAATTAGGATTTCATTTTACCAACAGGAGGGTTAGTGGCGAAAATTAATTCCAATGAGAAGGGTTTTCTTAATTTAGGGTTTCATTTTAGTAACAGAGAGGGTTTATTTTTTTCAGGTATATGTGGAAGAGGAGAAGGTATTGGTGATAAAATTCCAGGGAGGCAAGCGGAAGCGCGACGCTGTCGAGGATGAGGAGGGCTGTAAATATCTGTGATTGGAAAGAAATAGAAGCCCTAAGTTCTTGAGGAAATTCATGCTGCCTAGCGATGCCAATGTCGAGGGAATTTCTGCGTCGTGTGTGGATGGGGTTTTGACTGTTACTGTGCCCAGGATTCCGCCTGCCATGAAGGCATATTATAGTTTGGGTTGGGGTTTTGTTTGCATGGCATATTGACGTTTGCCTAATTTGTGCCTCAATTTGTTGTGTAGGACGCTAAAAATGTGGCTGTGAAATCCCTTTGCAAGACTGGCAGAAGATGCAGACATCCAGATGACATGTGACAAATACAATGGCGACCCTTTGGATGTCTAGAGCGATGCCAACACAGGGTTCATGTACATCCGTTCCAATGAAAAAACCATCAGATTTTACAGAGATTGGTATCTATCAAGACGCTTTTTCCCTAGCCAGAAAGAGTAGGACGTCTTAAATATTCTCAAGCTCAGAATCATATTTGCTGCAAGGGGCATGAAATTTATGTTCTTGGAAATGAAGTATTTTGGGGGATTCTATGAGAGGAGCCCAGACATGGATGATGTTTACATCATGCATGCAAACTGCTGCAAAGGCCTAAAGGCGAAGCTCATTGATCTGAGAAATGTACTTGAGGGTAAAATTCTTTCACTCAATATCCATTTTGTATGTCAAAAAATTAACTTTATATTCCTGGAATCTGCAATAAACATAAAAATTTATATCTTGTTTGTTATGACTACTGTGATTGTTGAATTTATGTAAATTCCAAAAATATTTCGGAATTTAATAATCAAAATAAGAGTCAAACAATTAACTTCATATTCCTAGAATCTGCAATCGAGGTTGATATAAATGAGATCTTCCCTATTAATGCTACACCAAAGCCACTATTTGAAACTTTGGACACATTTCTTGTTCAGTTCTAGCATAATACTATTGGAGAGCATTGTTTGTATCAAGAAACAGTTTCACATTATTTATGCATTTTGTGTACAATTTGTGAAATTTGTTGTAAAGATGACTCAAATTTCAGCCATAACTGCCACGGACAGACTGAATGAAGATCTTACTTCTAATTTTAGCTATCTAGCATCCTTCTGAACAAATATTTGATGTTGCAGCAGGTCTTTTGACTAGTAGGTAATGGCAGATGTACTGAACTATTCTATATCATTGTACTAGATGAAGATTCACAGGGTGAATGGACAGGAGAAGAATCACTTCTCAGCTTTTCCAGAAGTTAAATCACTCTTTTCGTTATACGTGTCCAAAATTACAGAGCATATGAATTTAAAGGGTTGCTAGCAATTCCACTTTAATATTACTAAAAAGGCTTTGAGATATGAGCAAAATTCTTGTCTGCCTTGACACGACTGGAAGTTCAATAATAGATGTCCATCAAAAGTTTTTTGAGATCAGAAAATATAAGTTCACAGGTTTCCATTTTGCGAAAGAAAATCTGGAAAAAGCTGCAGTGCATGAAAAGGGTGTCTTTATTAATAATGACGAGGAACTAGTTTAACTAGTTTTATGCAGGAAACAAATCATTATTATTGTAAAAAGGGAGAAATTTCCAGATATATATTTCTGAATATCACTATGTTAGTCCGACCAAATAATGGATTTGATTATAGCATGTAGAATATGTGAACATGAGGAATTAATGACTATTTCGCTTCAATATTTTTTTGCTTATGTGGACGACATGCAAGTGAAACCTCTATGAAAGTAGTAGATGAAGAGTATCATAATGTCTGAGCTGCAAATTCAACTAGCTCAAAGGTCATGGCTCTTTTCGACATCGCATTGCACTCATTAATACAGATGGATCTATGGCACTTTGACATAGTCAATATGCTCATGGTAGATTTTGGAATTTCTATATTGATGGTAGATTTTGGAGTATTTTGAAAATTTTAAATATTAGATTTTGGAATATTTTGAAACGTTTAGTGAAATTAAATAGAAGGTAAGTGGAATTGTTTGAGGGCATATTATAGTTTGGGTTGGGGTTTTGTTTGCATGGCATATTGACGTTTGCCTAATTTGTGCCTCATTTTGTTGTTCAGGACGCTGAAAATGTGGTTGCGAAATCCCTTTGCAAGACTGGCAGAAGATGCAGACATCCAGATGACATGTGACAAATACAATGGCGACCCTTTGGATGTATAGAGTGATTCCAACACAAGGTTCATGTACATCCGTTCCAATGAACGGACCATCAGATTTTACAGAGATTGGTATCTGTCAAGACGCTTTTTCCCAGGCTAGAAAGAGTAGGACGTCTTAAATATTCTCAAGCTCAAAATCGAATTTGCTGCAAGGGGCATGAAATTTATGTTCTTGGAAACAAAGTATTTTGGGGGATTCTGCGAGAGGAGCCCAGACATGGATGATGTTTACACCATGCATGCAAACTGCTGCAAAGGCCTGAAGGCGAAGCTCATTGATCTGAGAAATGTACTTGAGGGTAAAAGTCTTTCACTCAATATCCATTTTTCACTTTGTTGTAATGAATCATGATATCTGTCGTTGTTTTTGCTTGTTTATGGCACAATGAATCTGCGACTACTTGTACTATTCTTTCTGGACTCTAAAACAATATGTTTCTGGACTCTAGAACAATATAACTATTAAAAGTGATGATATACAGTTTGAAAATTTGATCAATAAATTAAAAATCATATGGGTAGCGTTGTTTATAATAAATTGTTTTTATAGCATTCCTTTCCTTTTTTGAAATATGTTTGGTATCCTTCACCCCTACTCACTAGTTCTCTATGACTTTCATAATAATAATCATGAAATTTTGTATGCATATATTCGAATGCAAACAAAACCCCAACCCAAACTGTAATATGGTAGAGTAAGAAGGGCACCACCCTCCAGGGTTTTCAATTCAGGCAAAGTCAAAAGGTCAGTGGATCGAAACACAAAGGGGATTTTCAATTCAGGCGAAGTCAAAAGGTCAGTGGATCGAAACACAAAGAGCCCCTTTCTCTTTCGTTTTTAATTTGAAACTAATAAAAAAAACCAAGAGCCTGCTAAAGAATAATTTAATGAATTGAAGGATAGAATATCCAAGAAAGATGGTTATGTTTAGCGGAAAGTAGAACTGGAGAGTGATCCACAAATTTCAGAAAATATGATTATGTTTCTTAACTGGATCAGATATTTTGTTCAGTGTTACATGGGGACATGTTCCTGAGGGCAGAAGATGCATTTTTCGCACTCCCGGGATGGGGTACTCCAAGGGGTACATTCCCTCGCATAATTTAGGGGGGAATGCATAGAAACACACAGTAGGATATGCCCTTGAAAAAACAAAATTCTCACCTCAAAAATTTGTTCTCTGGCAATCCCTTTGACCAATTTTGACAATGTCGGCTTGGTAAAAAGAAGCAAAAATTGAATTAAAATTTTATCCTAAACTTTATTCTAAGTTTTCGTTTTCTGCCCATAAGTGAGTTATGCTTATTTTCTTGTTTTCTGGTCGAGTGCTGGTGCTACCATTTGAGATGTGAGACCACAAGTCTACTGGTGCCGGTTGTGTGAGGTTGTGGGGCCACAACACGATTAGGAGGACAGACTACCGTATGAGATCGAAAGTGGAGCCTTCACTGCTGGAAACTGTGCAAAGCATGAGACAGTGTAGTCATTAGCTTCAAGTCTGGAAGCGAGAAGTAATGTTGTAGAATGGAGGATGGAACTCTATGCATCAAATTTCTCATTACATGTTCTCCGTGGGAGATGTTGTTGTAACCCTTTCAAACAATAATAGGATTTTGAGTTATGGTATTTTTCCTCATCAAGGATATAATGAAGCATGATTATGAGATTACATTTTTTGATACCAGTAATGGACAATTGGATGGCCTTCAATTTTTTCCCTCATTTTATGTATAGATGTGGGTTGATTAAATGGGATGAAGACTCTGGCTACACATGGTAAATGCCACTTAGTTTTTACTACGGTGATTCATGTGGTGTGTGAGAACTTCATAGAATAAAAGGGAGCTGCAAATCCTATGGTGAGATGTACCTCTTTTGGTCATTGATATCTTTGGGATTTTTAGCATTATGTTTTGTAATTTACCTACTTTATTCCCTATCCCCATTACGGAGACCAAAACAATTCATGGTTTCAGCATGGACTGCTGGACAGTTGACCATTGGAATACCTCAAGTAATATTTCCCATACTTTGAGGTTTGTGTTTTCCATTGAAATTTTGCATGCTACATTGTTATATGTAAGGCTAGAAGATTTCTATAATTTATGTTTGGATTCCTCTATAATCTAATTTTAATATTTTAAATTGACATTTGAATCTGCTGATCCAGTTTCAGAGAAGACCCCTCTACGCCTGTATGCATTTGATCATGAGAAGTATAAAGATGAAAGCACACCTGTTGCATATTCTTATTCTCTGTTCCATCTTATATTTTCTGCTGCAAACATGTATTCAGTGATGATTCTAATTGGCCATCCATTTGGGTGCGCATATCAATGGAGTTGATAGCAGCAGCTCTGTTTATTTGGACTGTGCTCGCACCAATCAACTTTCCTGACAGGGATTTCTCTTAAGTTGTGTTTGGAAGACCATGAAATTTGTGATTCAACGAGAGGCTTAGCTCAAATATTGTCTATTACTAAGATGTTGTACTAGAATGCTACGAACATTTTAAAATAATATGTAATTTTGGTTGTCCAATATGATTGAGATATTCAATCAATTTTGATTTAAAATGCATGTTTATTGGAGTTTTTTCATTATGAACTTAATTCTATTTGTATCTGCAATGAAATAGCACAATAGTTACTATTTTTTATTATGTTACTGCTTTACATGCGGATATTATGGACTATTTGATTGATATACGCAATGTGTATATAAATTCTATTTTTAAATTCCATTGTGTATATATCAATTCTGCCTTAAATTCCATCTTGCCAAATCTGTGTATGTATTGGTAAATTTATGGTTAAGCAAATTTCTAGATATATATCCCTTTCAATTCATTTATGATGTTAACATGAATAGGTCAAGGGTCTTTTTTTAGTGCGACAGACTAAATGAAGATCTTACTTCTAATTTTAGCTATCTAGCATCCTTCTGAACAAATATTTGATGTTGCAGCAGGTCTTTTGACTAGCAGGTAATGGCAGATGTACTAAACTATTCTATATCATTGTACTAGATGAAGTTTCACAGGGTGAATGGACATGAGAAGAATCACTTCTCAACTTTTCCAGAAGTTAAATCACTCTTTTCGTTATACGTGTCCAAATTTACAGAGCATATGAATTTATAGGGTTGCTAGCAATTCCACTTTAATATTACTAAAAAGGCTTTGAGATATGAGAAAAATTCTTGTCTATCTTGACACGACTGGAAGTTCAATAATAGATGTCCATCAAAAGTTTTCTGAGATCATAGAATATAAGTTCACAGGTTTCCATTTTGCGAAAGAAAATCTGGAAAAAGCTGCAAAGCATGAAAAGGGTGTCTTTATTAACAATGACGAGAAACTAATTTTATGCAGGAAACAAATCATTATTATTGTACAAAGGGAGAAATTTCCAGATATATATTTCTGAATATCAGTATGTTACTCCGACCAAATAATGAATTTGATTATAGCATGCAGAATATGTGAACATTTGATCATATATATATATATTTCAATTTTTAAATTTAATATTAATGGTAATAGGGGTAATTTATAAGTTTTGAGCAATATTTGATCATATATATTTCAATTTTTAAATTTAATATTAATAGTAATAGGGGTAATTTATAAGTTTTGAATAAACTACACGTAGTCTAACTTTGGTTGAAATTTTAAGATTTTTTTCCTCTATACGACTATTGCAATTGGTAGTTATATTTACTCCATAATTCTCTTTATATTTATGAACACTCAAAAAAGAGGTTTTATTTAGGTGAAGCCTATCGGCCAAATACCATGGGCCAAATTATTCTCAATACCATGCCAAAAAAAGACATTATTAACCGTAATATTAATATTAAAATATTATTATTATTATTATTATTATTAAATATAATATTCATATTAATATATTATAATATTAAATTTATCAATTTAATTAATTTGGATTTATACAATATTATATTTGTTATATTATAATATGTATTAATATATCATGATATATATTAACTCTAGATATATATGGGAAGGAAGAACAAATACATAGAGAGATAGAGGTGGAGAGATAGGGGGAGTGACAAGGGAGAGATGGAGATAAACTGAAGGAGAGGAGAGAGGAGGAATGAAGAGAGGGAGAGGGAGAGGGAGACACAAAGATGGAGGGGGGAGAGAGAGAAGGAGAGAGGGAGGGAGATAGTGAGAGGATTGGAAGGCAGAGAGAGAGAGAGAGAGAGAGAGAGAGAGATGAGGGAAGAGAAAGGGAGGTAGGAGAGAAAGGGAGAGAGGGGAAGGACAAGAGAGAGGAATTGAGAGAGAGAAGGAGAGAGGGATGGATAGAGAGATGGATTTGGGGGAGGAAAGAGGGAGGGAAGAAGAAAGACATAGAGAGTGAGAAGTGGAGAGAGAGAGGGAGTGAAAAGGGAGAGATGGAGAGAGAGAGTGTATGTTTAGGGGTGAGATAAAGAGACAAAGAAGGAGAGATAGAGAGAAGGGGGGAGATAAGGAGAGGGAAGGAGAGAAGGAGAGAGATAAGGAGACATAAGGATAGATGGAGGGATATAGTAACATAGTTGGAGAGAGAGAGAGAGAGAGAGAGAGAGAGAGGACGAGGATTGGAGGGAAAATAGAAAGATAGAGAGAGGATTGGAGGACACACATAGAGAGAGAGAGAGAGAGAGAGGGGAGGGGGGCGCGGCGGGGGGGTGGTGTTGCAGGGATTTGAGGGAAAATAGAGAGATAGAGAGAGGATTGGAGGACAGAGAGAGAGAGAGAGAGAGAGAGGTGGGGTAAGAGACAAGGAGGTAGAAGAGAAAGGGAGAGAGATGAAGGATGAGAGAGAGGACTTGAGAGAGAGGAGGAGAGTGTTTGGGGAAGAGATATAAGGAGAGATGGTGATTTCTAATCATATTTGATTTCTTGCAGTAGATGCATTGATTTTGGTGTAGATATTGATTTCTAATGATATTTTATTTCTTGCCCTAGATGTATTGATTTCAATGTAGATAATTTTTAATCCTATTTGATTACTTGGACTAAATGCATTGATTCCAATGTAGATGGTGATTTTTTATCCTATTTGGTTTCTTGCACTAGATGCATTGATTTCAATGTATATGTTGATTTATAATTATATTTGATTCTTTGCACTAGATGCATTGATTTCAATGTAGATTATTTCTAACCTATTTTATTGCTTCCACTAAATGCATTAATTTCAGTGTAGATGGTGATTTGTAATCCTCTTTGATTGTTTGCACTAAATGCATTGATTTCAATGTCGATGTTGGTTTATAACCCTATTTTCTTACTTGCACTAGATGCACTGATTTGAGTGTAGATGTTGGTTTCTAATCCTATTTGCTTACTTTTACTAGATGCATTGATTTGAGTGTAGATGTTTATTTCTAATCCTATTTGATTGCTCACATTATGCATTGATTTCAGTGTAGTAGTTGTTTTCTAATCTTATTTGATTGCTTGCATTAGATGTATTAATATAAGTTTAGATGTTGGTTTCCGATATGATGTAATTAGATATATGATGGCACATTAACTTTAAAGTGATTGGATTAAAATTGTGCATTGATTTCATTGTAAGGACAAAAAATTATTGACAATGTACATTGATTTTTTTGTTATAGTACTTCAACCTATTGATATTGGAGAGAAAGATAGACAAGGTATGATGTTTACTCCAACAGCTCGAGCTAAAGATTAAATGGTTTATGATTTCAACTATCTTTTTCATATAATGGATATGAAAATATGACAAAGCTAACAATGGTGACAATAGGAATAGTAGAAGAAAATAGTTTGAGATTGATCGCAATGAATACTATTTGTAATTGGCTACATTCTTAGTATTCACATTTTCTATCATTCAACACTATTATTGTCACTTTGCATTCAAAATTTTTATTTCATCATTTTTCATCATTAAATTTATTAACAATATTTATCATGTCAACAAATTGAGGTAACTAAGAAAATTTAAAATTTAATTTACCAAGTTAATCTCAAACATATTTAGCATATTTAAAATGATTATATTAATATTATAAATATTTACATATTATTGATAAAATTAATCATATATTTGATAGATTTTCCTTGGCAGCACACGAGTTGAACCAACCTAAATCCATCTTAACTCTGGATCCCTCGAGGTGCAAACCTTTCCTCAAATTCTATAGTAAAAAAAGAGGTTTACACCTCAAGAGATTTGATCCCTCTTGGCGCTTGATAGATCCGAAGTTAAAATGGATCTATGCTGGTTATTTACCTTTTAAATCTTTAAATATTTTTTACATTATTATTATTTGTTTTATTCTTATGTAAAATTTGAGATGTTAAATATCTAAATTTTATTAAAAAAAAAAAAAAAACTATGTTTTTATTACAAAAATAAAAATACATTAATAAAATACATATAACATTCATAAATTCTTTTAATAATATTTCATGTTATTATGTTTAAGCCTTTTTCATATTAAAAAACTTAAGTTCACCTATTCGTTATGATAATATCAAAGTTATAAATAATAGAAATACATTAATAAAATACATACGACATTCATAAATTCTTTTAATAATCTTTCATGTTCTTATGTTTAAGGCATTTTCCTATTAAAAATCTAAAGTTCACCTATTCGTTATAATAATATCAAAGTTATAAATGATAGGTAGTAAATTACCAAATATTAAATTCATTTTAATATTATATATTAGTAAATTTCAAAAAAGAAAATTCATTTAAAACATATATATTATTATCTTATATGAGTGTCAATTAGAACCAGCGTAGATTCATTTTTTATTTTCAATCTATTTTAAGATATGAAACTTTCATCTAGAGATCACCTTAAATGTCATTAGAAATCATTTTAAATTTTTAAATGGTCATATATATATATATATATATATATAATTCTTTATAGTTTTTAGAAAATTATTTTAAAAATTATATTTATGTATATATAAAATTATGTATTTTATATTAATAGAGATTTTATTTATTTCATAATTTTTCATATCTCATTAAAATATATTATTTTGAATAATAAATTTTTATATTTTAAATATATTTATGCTATAAAGTGTTTTTCTTTAAAAATAATTTTTTAATTGTTATTATGTACAATTTTGCAACATTAGATTAAATGTTAAATAATTGAAGATTTGATGATGATGATGAAGATGATGGTTAACGTCCACTGAGACAAATCTTTAGTCTATCGGACCTAAAGAAAATAGTTATTTAATTTGATTTAAGATTTTATTCCTATGCTCAAAAAACTTAGAAAGAAGCCTTTCGAGCTCACTATAATTTTGACATCTTAAAAGGCTAGGAAGGTCATTATTGCAACAAAGATTATGAAATTGAGCTCTAATGTGGCTGTACGTGGGGCACTCTAAGAGGAAGTGATTTTCATCCTCGATGTTCATATTCTCACAGAGATGGCAGATCCTTTTCATCCATGGTGTTTTAGGAACTGTCCAACGACCTGTTTCACTATGGAGCTCATGAGAGTTCATTCTAATCTTGCCTATATTAATTTTCTTCTTTGAGCTAGTTAAAACAGAGAGATACTTTTGATCTTCTAGGGTGGGGTTGATGACCTCCTTATAATATCTTAATTTTCTTTTAGCTGCTAGATCTTTCTCACACCACATTTTTTCTTTGAACTTAGAAGTAATAATTTTTTTAATGTTATTAATGTTTTGCAATGCAACATTCTCGTCGATCTCCCAATGGTTTAACCAGGCCCTAGTGTCTTTATACCAACCTCTTTTAAGCCTTAGGTGGTTTTGGCTAGAATTTAAAGCTAGCTTAGGAAGTCTATGGTCTCCTATGCTATTGAGCTTGTGCTTGTACAACAGAAGCCTAGTCATAGCTAGGCTCTCGATAGGGGAAAGATCCACTTCTATAAGGAGAATAGGATAGGGTGTATTGCTTTTAATTTTAAGGTTATACATTATAAAACGCTTCTGGATTTGCTCAATATTTCTCCAAGATTCTCTAGAGATGCTGCAACCCCAAACCTCACATCCATATAAGATAACAGGAGTGACTAAAGTTTCAAAGAGGAACTTCTTTCTATCCCACATTACGAGGTTTGTTGTTTTACAATTATTTTCAAGACCAAAATAAGCTTTCCACCCCCCATTAATCCTTTTTTGAATGCTATAGTTCCAGTTGAGCTTGTGATGAATATCAATTCCTAGGTACTTGTAAGAAGACACCTCCTCCAAGTTACTATTTTCATACATAAAATTAGTGTAAGTGTTCTTCTTGGATTTGATAATCATAACTTTTGTTTTGTCAGTGTTAACAGACCTACCCAAGGTAGAGCAGAAATCCTTAATAAGTCTAAGTTGCTTATCAAGATCAGATGGGCACCTTGCGAGAAGAACAATATCGTCAGCATAGAGAAGAAGGATGATGACTATCCCAGCTAAGATCATGCCAACACATCCTGCTTCCTCTAAACAACCTTCTAGCTTGTCGATGTAAATGCCAAATAGGGTAGGGGAGAGGGGGCAACCTTGTTTAACTCCGATATTACACTTAATATCTTTCGACCACCCCTCATTGCTCTTTAGCTTGGCAATTACATTCTCGTATAACTTTATAGCGACCGCTCTTAGCTCGAAAGGAATGCTTAGCTCTTCTAATCTATTCCATAGGTTATTTCTAGGAACCGTATCGAAAGCCTTTCTAAAGTCCACAAAGCAACAGAAGAGATATTTATCATTGTGGCATTCCTCCACAATGATCCTAAGCGTAACGAGGTGGTCCGTTGTTGAGTGTTGCCTTCTAAAACCCGCTTGGCCTTTAGCCCGCTTACCTTCACTTTCAAGCCAAATGCTCAACTTCTTTTCCAAAATAACACCATATAACTGGGCTAAGAGAGGGTTGATTATAATTGTTCGATAATTAGAGGGGTTATTTGTATCCCCACTTTTAAAAATAGGGATAATGAGGCTCTGAGTCCAAGGTTTAGGGAACCCTTGCTTGACCACTTGGTTGAAAAGCTTGTGGATGTGGGAGATGAGGACAAGACTTCCAATTTTTAAGATTTCCACCTGGTAAGTTTCAATGTCTTTAGCTTTCCCATTTGCGAGGCGTTTAACCCAAAAATCAATGTCTTCTAATGAGAAAACTTTTTTCTTTGTGAGCAAGGTTTCAAAATCCTTGACATTTGGAGATTCATAAAGCTTTTTAAAATAGTAATTAGAAAAAACAATTAGCCTACCTTAACAGTTAAGGAAAAACTACATACAACTCTTCTTCCTGTCAAATTTACAAACCCTCGGACGCCCAAAGCTTAATCGTCTGGGGAGACCAAGCATCATGGGCGACAAGTTCCCACACCACAGGGAACGAGCAATCTGACCACTTTCTTATATATTCAGAGTATTCAGAGACATGCGGAATCCCATGCAGAATATAACAAAATACCACCAGGGTGCCTGGGAGTGCGTACTATTCACTGCATTAATTTTTTTTTGCAAGGGTTGATCATGCGAGCCCTCCTACAAATACAATGCAATAAGACTTACTGTCATCATCATCGTTTTGGTTTTGGGCTGATAATAATGGTGTGCGCCATCTTGCTTCCATTAGCCACAGCATTCATCTCATTTTCGGTAGCTGGAAATCCCAGTTCCAATTTTTTTCACCCCCAACAAGAGAAGGCATATTATAAAAGATAGATAGGCAGGTATAGGTGTTTGTAAAGTTGTTGTAATGTTCAGTGATATCCAGTTTGAATATTATTATGTTATAATGATCATATACGCATAATATTTATCTAATCTCATGTACAGCCAACTTGCTATTCTTCTAAAGCAGACCTCTTTTCATTTAGATGTAGCCTCAAAATCCATTCCAGTTTTGGAGATTTTGGAATGGCTCCTTGTAATGACAGTAGATCAATAGGCGAAATTGCCTGTCAATAAATTTCTGTTCTATTTGACAACAAAATCATTTCATACCCAATAGAAAAATAAGCAAAAAGTTCTCACTAAAGCTAATCCTGTCAGTTTTTGAGGTAGAGTTTCCATTCAGTTTTGGTTAGGTATTACTTTTTAGATTTTAATTAAATTTTCCATTCAAATTTGGTTACTGTATTAAGCTAGTTTCTTGCAAAATTTTCCATTAGGGTTTGATTACTATATTATTTTTTTATTTTAATTCCAGCTAGTTTCTTGCAATCAACATTAAGTATCTGAGCAGCCCCAAATATTTTATGTGTTTGAAGATGCATTTTTGAACGATGTCTAAATTGGAACCTCAGTGTGTATCACTTACCAACAAAAGTTTCCAAAAAGTACTAAATTGGAACCTCAATCAATGCGTATCACTTAAAAAAAAGAAAAATCCCAAAAAAAACAAAAGATTCCAAAAAGTATTCCTCCGATAATACCAAAAGCTTTAACCTCATAGGTGAGAGAGTGGTTGTGAACACTTCAGTATATATGTTCCCCATCTCTGAATGGTGCAATTATCATTTGAAACAAGATTTTGGAATTTTTAAAAGAGGTTTTGTGATTTGGTGTTCTATATTGAAATGAAATGTGTGTTGCAGACGTTATTTGCAATAAACCAAGTAATGAGCAAGCTCTCATAGACTGTCCAGATTTTTAGCGCCAATGTCTAAAGCTTGTGTGAGTTATAAACCTATTTGGTTTATAAATCAAATTCATGTATGAAAAACATTCGTTATATATGTCAAAACTTTAAATTGAAAATCATATTGGAGAAAATTTTCACCGAAAATTTTCGATATATAATTATGGATCTAAAAAATCAAATTTCTAACTTTCATTATAATTTATACTAAAGATCAACGATATGTGTTTTAAACATGATAATAGAAAATTTCGAGTACTTTCTCCTGGAACCTGAAAAAAAAATAGCAGTTACGACATATCATTAGATGGGGTTCATTATCAGTGAGCATAAAATGGCTTCTGTAATGAATTTAAGTGATTCCTTTTGCATTAGCTACTAGTATCAAGAAATTTAAAGAGGTATGTTTATATGGAAAACTTTTCCTAAAATGAATGCTGCTGGGCGATTTCGAATTAAGGGAAATCCCTGTATTGAATCAAAGGTATATGACCGATATTTGTTAGATATATAAACAGATTATGGGCAATAAAAATGATATACAATCAATTGAAAGAAAATACAGAAAATATGTAAATTGAATTTTGGGTAATTGGAATGTGATGAAATCAATCACGACATTGTGTAAATATTTTCTATTATTAATGGTAAGTTGTTCAGTAAACATTTTCTATTAATACGAAGTTTAGTTGTTTTTGTCTCGGTAAATTTCTGTTTTGTAAACCTGGTTGGCAAATCGGACTCCAAGCTCAGGTCTTCGCAGTGGGTGGATTGGTTAATATAATGAACAATGTGGTGGGTAAATTTGACTCGTGAGAAAATGTGGTATATATATAAATGTATATTTATTTTTTATTTTTTTAATTATTTTAAATATAAAATAAAAATAATAATTAAACTTATGTGGACTCCATATCTGTTATGGAGAGCCTTCTCCATACATTGAAATGCCCAATTAGCATGTTGCAAAGAGATTCGATTTAGCAGTACGAAATGATTAAAGTCGTAGTTTAACTAGATTGTTTTTTCGCTCTAAAAATTATGGAAATTTTGGTAAGATTTTAAGAAAATTAATAGGGATTTTGTAAATCCATTTTATAACTATCAAACTATAATATTTTGGGTGCTTTAGACATTTTTAATGTCGCTGAATCTATTTTCACCATCAAAATCACGATTCAAACACGGTTACTGTAAGATAATTAAAAATAATAATAATTTTCTAAACAATTCAAAAATATAATGATAATCACCCACATACTATAATAGAAATAAAGTTATTCTCCATCTCAATTTGGTAATGTTAATTTTTTAGTAAAAAGTATACAAGATAAAAATATAATTATCAATATTAATGATATATATATTTTGTATTCTTTTGAATAAAAATTTATTAGTTTTAGTTTTTTTGCTTTCCACTCATCATCAATTTCAATCATCCTATGCCATTATCCAATTTTATAGATTATTTTACAATTCCATAAAAAATAAATTTAATAAAATTAAATACAATGAAGCTCATCCAAACTAACTAATTTTATTTAACTTATTCAAAACAATATAACAAAAACATAAAAATAAAGTTATATTTATAATGATCACATTAATTAATTATAAAAAAATGTCTAAACAAAATCAAATTCTTTATTCTTAATTTTTTTTGGTTAGAAAAAAGAAATTGGGATAGAAAAAAACCACATAACAAGGTTTTAAAAATAATTATCAATATTAATGATACATATATTTTGTATCCCTTTACATAAAATTTATTAATGCTAGTCTTTTTCTTTCCAGCCTTCATCAATTTCAATAATCCTACGTCATTATCCAATTTTATAAATCATTTTACAATTTCATAAAAAAAAAATGTAATAAAATTAAATACAATAAATATCCTAAGAACTAACTAATTTTATTTTATTTATTCAAAACAATATAACATAAGTATATTTATAATGACCACATTAATTCATTAATTACAAAATAATGTCGATCAAATTATTTATTCTTAATTTTTTTTGTCAATATTAATGATACATATATTTTGCATCACTTTGAATAAGATTTTATTAGATATGATCTTTTCTTTATTCTTAATTTCTTTTAGGTTAGAAAAAAACCACATAATAGGATTTTAAGAAAAAAAAAAAAATATATATATATATATATATATATATATATATATATATATATATATATATATATATATAGTCACTTTTATGAATAAAATTCTATTAGGACTAGTCTTTTTACTTTCCACACATCATCAATTTCAATCATTTTATGCAACTATCCCAATTTTATAGATCATTTTTACAATTTCCTATAATTAAATTTAATAAATTAATATAACGAAGATCACGGAACTAACTAATTTTATTTTACTTATTTAAAACAATATAAAAAAAACAATAAAAAGGTATATTTATAATGATCACATTTTAATTAGTTTATAAAGAATATCTAAACAAGATCAAATTATTTATTCTTAATTTTTTAAGTTAGAAAAAAACCACATAACGGGTTTTAAAAATAGTTATCAATATTAATGATACATATGGTTTGCATATTTTTTAATACAATTTTATTAGATCTAGGTTTTGATTTCCACTCATCATTAATTTCAATCATCCTATGCCATTATCCAATTTTATAGATCATTTAAAATTTCATTAAAAAAATAAAAATTAAAAAATTAAATACAATGAAAATCACGAAAACTAAATAATTTTATTTTACTTATTTAAAAAAATATAACAAATTAGGTAAAAACACAGGTACATTTATAATGATCACAATAATTAATTAATTAATTATAAAATAATGTCTAAAAAAGATCAAATTCTTTATTCTTTGTTTTTTTGGGAGAAAAAAAAACCACATAACAGGGTTTTAATTTTGAGTTTAAGGGAAAGTAACAAATAAAAACACAATAAAACGGTATGTAATAAAATGTTCCTACTGATTTTAATCCACATAACATGGTTTTATTTTTTAGTTTAAGGGAAAGTAACAAATAAAAACACAATAAAATGTTATGTAATAAAATGTTTCTAATGATTTTAATGCGGACCTTTCAAGATTCACTTCCATTTTTCCTTATCTATTGGTTGCACCATGGGAGAAATGTGCCTCTGTACTGTTATCACTCATAAAATTGTGAAACATTACTTGGCATGGTCATACAATTCATTCATCAAAAGGATAAGGTCTCCTTAAGCCTTTTCAAGTTGGTATAGGAAAAATTCATTTTTTTTTTTACATAATTAACCTATCCTAAAGTTCAAGGTCACCTCCATGAATGTCATGTCATGACACATTAGTCCTCATATGGTGTCAATTTTCATTTCCCAAGCGTTCAAATTAAAAAAGGACACTTAAGCCACTTTTACCTCTTTTCATAGCATTTTACGCTGTGAAAAAACAGTTTTCGCTACGAAACTGCTTAATAGTTTCATAGCGAAACTGTCAGAAAATGAACTAGCTACACTACGAAAAAAAATTCATGTTTGTCTTGTCAAAATTGAGGTGAAGTTTCAGTTCATCATTGGAGGAGTTAGGGTGGAGATCATTCGAATCTCTTATGGTTAATTCAAGGGTACATAGCTATGTCTGAGGTCATCATTACCCTTTTTTCATGTATGTGTCATGATTAAAGCATGAGTTGTCATTTAAAACATAAAACCTTACCCTAAGCTACTATTTGTCTTTCAACATTCATTCTTTCATGTGAAGCATCTCATTGTCACTATTTGAGAGCTGCCTCACCACACCAAGCAGCTTGCTGTTCAATTTGTCTTTACAAGTGTCACCTTTTTAAGAGGGAAGCTTGGTTATAAAAGGAGATGGTCATGCACAAGAAAGCATACAAAGGAGGCTTTGTGGATAAGATAGAAGCCCATTAACCTTAATCTATTCATGGAGGACCCTAGCTTTGCTGAAGCATGCATCAATTCAAGTTGTTTGAATTTATGTTGAAGCTAACAAGGAAATTGTTGTGTTTTTGGACTGTTTGAGTAGTAAGTTTAAAGAGAAGATTATGGATGAACAAGATGAATTTGGAAATACTGAGAGAGGTTATTGTCAAGTGCAGAACAAGGAAAAATAACCTCTTTCACTTTTCTCACAGGTGCTATCAGTTTGGAGATTTGAAGATGTCTCTGGGACCTATTTTTAGAAAAAAGGAACTTTCCTATTTTATACATGTTTTTCAAATGCAGATTCTAGACATATGGAGATGGTATTTAAAAAAACAAGAGAGGTTTTTCTTAAAAAAAATTCTGATCTACAAAAACCTCCTCCATTTTTGCAAAATCTATCAGGGATTCGGAAATATGAGTTCATTTCTAAACTGCAAATTCTACCTTTTTAGGTTGTTTTCGTATCGTGCTTCATGCTTGAAGCTAGAAAAACACTATGAAAATTTATGTAGTTGTATTTTTGCTTTTAAAATCAGTTTTTGCAGGTTTCGAGGAGGATTCATGGTGGTAAGGCGTCATGACTTGATCAACATGATGGAACAGTAAAGGAGTGAATTCAATGGATGAAGAAGCCATTTTTTCCACGCTACCAAAATACACTATGAAATTTTCCTGTTTTCATAGCGAGCAAATTGTTGGAGGTTTTGAGAATCTTAAAAGATTTTTTTTCCAGCTGGAGTCTTCTAGCATGTCAAGGGAACCTATTATCATATATTTATGACTAAAATGGAGTGGCATGAAGACAGGTTATTAGTCAAAGCAGCGTTGAAGATAAGGGTTATCTATTCCTAAAAAACAGGGTTATGCTCCTCAAATCTAGTGAGGTTTTAAATATATAAAGTAGAGGTGAATTTGGTCATGTATCTCTGGAGCATGTGATATTTATCTTGTAACCATCATGTAACTATTTTACAAGATAGGATAGAGCAATGTAATAAATAGGAGTTAGAGTCCTATTAGGAGATGGTTTCTTTACGGTGTAGTTGTCAATTTTCTATTAGAAGTTATGTATTTCAATTATGAAAGGTGTCATAGGAGAACTCGATGATCTAGCCACTAGGCAGATCATCCTTGTTGTAAAGAATGTCTATTTAAATACAAATCATCAAAGTAGTAAGAGGTTGAATATTTTTTGCACCAAATTGATGCTTTATGTATTTTGACTTATATTACACTAGTAAAAAATGGCTAATTAGTTACTTAAAAAATGACTAAAATTTGCATATAAACGACTATTTTTCGGTTGATGACCAATAGTAGCTAATTTACAATATCTTATAATGCGACCAACTTTTAGTCGTTTTTAGCTTAGTCATTAATTGGTTGTCTCAATTTTTTTGTCTAGCAGTATATTTGGTCATTGATTTAGTCATTGATTTGTTCATCGATTTAGTCATTGATTTGGTCATCGATTTAGTCATTAATTTGATTATTGATTTGGTCATTTATTTTATTGTCTAGTACTATAGTTGGTCATTAATTTAGTCATTGATTTGGTCATTGATTTAGTCATTAATTTAGTCATTGATTTGGTCATTGATTTAGTCATTTATTGCCACAATTGATGACCAATTATACAACAAAATATATTACTAAATGATCACTAGATAAAACTAATTAATGACCAAAGAAATATGACCAAAATGTTGGTCGTGTTATAAGATACTGTAAATTAGCTAATAATAGTCATATATATGCAAATTTTAGTCATCGTTTGAAACAAATTAATAACCAAAGAAATATGAGTAAATTTTGGTGGTGTTATAAGCTACTATAAATTTGCTACTAATAGTCATATATATGCACAATTTAGTCGTCATTTTTAATCACAAATTTATCATTTGCAGTAGTTTTTTTTTTTTGGTAGTTTCATATTCATTATATAAATGAATACTTTAGTAGTATATATTCATTTCATTTACTTTCATTAACAATCGTTATAAGCATCTAATTTAGTATTATATTCATTTTATTTGTGTTCATCATTAATAAACATAAGCTACTAATTTTGTAGTTTTAGATGGATTTTATGTGTTCATTATTAATCAACATAAATTAATTAGTATGATTTTGCAACTAAATTTAATAAAAATGTCATACAATGTACATGTTCATCTAATATGAAAACATAAAGTTACATATGTTAATTACAATACTATGTAATATACAACGCAACTATAAATAATTCCAACCACATAAATTATATTATATAAAATGTCAAGTATTACAATATGAGTTTCAAACTTAATATTAGTTGGAGTACAATTTACACATGAAATAATGTTTCATTACTTCAACATTATCATTGTCTTGCCAAGGCATTGCAATTGAATTCACCAACTCTAATTATTTTGCCAAGGCATTCACTACAAGAAAAAACAACATTGGTGAGGGTCATGCTTGTGACGGACCGTTAAGGTCCATCACCAATGTCACATATGGTGATGGTCCTTAAAAAAACGTCATTGTAAGTGTATATAGTGATGGTCCTTTAAGGTCCATCACCAAATCCATTTTCAATGACACTTTTGGTGAGGGTCGTTAAAGGCCCATCACTAATTCTCTCTTTGGTGGCACTTCTAGTGACGAAATTTTAATGACCCTCACCGATGCTCTTTTTGTTACTTTTGGTGACGGTAAAAAATGTTCATCATCATTGGTAATCCAATGAGTTTTTGATGATGTTATGTGCTTGTTAATATATTTTTTGTCAAAAGATAATGATTTAATACCATTATTGTGGAGTCTTTTTCATAATATGTCCAAGGCCATAGTGGTTAGAGTCGATCAAATTTTTAAGAAGTAATTAGTGTCTATCATTTCCCTCAAGTAATGACTAGTCGAATAGAGTTTTCCTATGAGTCAACACATGATTCATAACTATTAAGTTTATTATCTAGAAAATTCCCTTTTGATAAAGCCCCACTATTGTGTAGGATATATATTATTTAATACATAATCAAGCTCTGTCAATTCTATTAATGAGAAAGACCTAACACTCCTCAACAATTCAAGCACACCTTAAATTAATGCTTTGGCACACACTGACATTTCTTAGCACCTCACATGTATTAGAACATATTTGTACCTGGAACATCTTGTCATGACACTAATGCCAAAGCACATGGTGGCATGCACTAGTACAACATAGAACTCCCCTAGCATGTGTTGGCATGCATGTAGTCCCTAACTTGCCCTATAACACTATGGTTGAATGCATAGATATACATTAGCACTTGGCAAGCGTCAATGCCACTTAGCATGTATTGGGACCTATTATTAGTGTGTCTAGCATGCCCCTTTTGAAAAAGATAAAATATCGATTTATTAACCCTCTTATTGGTTCTTCCTTTTGTTTCCTTGAAACTTCTTGACACATATTGACATACCCTCGCACCCTACACATCCTTAGCACCTGCCATATATTGGAATATCTTGGCACTATTTATCACATATAATTAGCACACCGTGGAACTACCAACACACTTTGAGACTTCTTGACATGCCTTTATATTCCCTATCATGCCTTACCAATCCTTAGCATACCTTTTCACTACCTCCTTGGCATGATAACTAGCACTCATTAACACAGCTAGTCCCTAGCACACGCTCCTCATATTCATTAACTTCCATGAATTTTGACCTAGTGCTCCCTTAATGTTTTGTCATAGTACTCCTTAACACTCCTCAACATGCATTAGCACTCTCTAGCACACCTTAGCACTCTTCAACACGCCCTTCCACTTCATAGCATGCATAATGCTCCGTGACACATATTGGCACTTGGAAAGTCATAGCATGTATGGAATACATTGACATGCCTTGGTATGATTTGGCATGGTTTAATATTAAAAATATTTGAGATCAACAATTGGCATGCCTTATCACTTGGCACCTCTTAGCATGTTTGACATTCCTTCGCACTATATGACACATCTTAGCATTCCATAGCATGCCTCAGTGCTCATTTCCTCATAGCTAGCCTTTACACTTTTTTATGACTTGGGAACCCAATCAATTCCTTGGCTACTGCAATTCATGTGATAATATTGGCTTGCTTCAACCACAACAACTTGACCAATTACACCTACTACGAGTAGATTGTGCCTTGTTCACCTAAGAAGTACGTATAACTCATCTTATGCCACTCATGTCCAAGCTCAACTTGTCCCACTTAACTATTTACCAAGACAAGGATCACATGATATAGCCATGGCCATAAAACAACTAAGCAACATAGCTTACATAGGAAATATTTCACATCTATGTTAAGTTCATATAAACAGTATAACATTAACTGAGAGTTTGCAAGAACCACAAGATGCACAAGGCACACAAGATATAAGCCGACACAAGTCGAGTGCCCAAAAACTTATACAAAATAATGTACAATATTAAATTATCTAGAATATTTTAAAACATGAGTATGTAGCCAAAGCGTGCCACATCTCATATAAAAAAATAGCTAAAGGCAAAAAAATGTTTTGCCTAGCACAAAGTGATCTCCCTTTTTCTAAAACTGTTATGTCAAACTTCGTATAACAGTCGTAAGCTTGCCTCATGTAAATCCTATTATGAGCTTTTCCTAACACACTTCGTCCTTAGCACACTTGAATTCACTGACACTCCCTGACACACACTCTTATTCGTTCCTTTACATGCATTTTGACCTAGCTGTTATCCCTTAATATGCCCCAACACTCCCTAACTCTCTTCAACATGCATTGACATTATTCGACATGTGCTAGTAGGCCTTTTTCATTCCTAATGTGCATGTCATGACCCTCCCTAGATATCATGCCCTCACAACTACCCTAACTTAATTTGCAACTTTGGAACCCAACCAAGCCCTCGCTTGACTATAAAAGCTTGACCAAGTTACGGTTACTACAACTAGACTATGTTGTTGAATTGTGTAGCTTGGGAGGTACTTCACAAGCCTAGTGAGATGGGTTTGTGTGAGTTTGGTCACAAAAGGCTTTGTGGGAAAAGAAGCCAAGAAAAGGGATTTTGGACCCAAGATGGGGTTTAAAATATAAAAGAAAATTGATATTTCCTAAGGTCTAAGTGGATAAAACCCGTAAGTTCTAGAGGGTTCCTAAGAGGTCTAGGAAAAACTATTGAAGGAGGCCTTAGGATGAAGGAAATAACATCAAGTGAGAAGGAGCTCATTTGATCAAAGGGGTAAAGATAGATGTAGTCTTAAAGTAGGTCGAGTAAGAGGGCCGAGTAACTAGGGTTGCTAAAGTGAGGCCATGATCATCCTCCAAGAGAAAGATCATCATGTGAGGGTTCACAAGAATTTTGTAGACCTTAATGGTCGGTTCAAGCTAGGAAGTAGGATGGCATATTGTTGGTTCTCTTATGGCAGATTGAGCTTAAGAGAGGTTTCTCATGAGAATATGGGCATGTGATTTCAATGGTGTCTTTGTGTGAAGGCTGCACCAAATTCTGAAATGTTGAAATCTGCAAAAAGAAACATTGAAATTGGAAACAAGAAAGGACAAAAAAAAATTACCCACACTGGTGAGGAATTTTGATGCACCTGGAGTGAGGAATGTGGGGCGTCTAATTTATTTTTCCCTTAAATAAATTGGAAAATAAATTGTAATTTCATCTCATAACAACTTGTGTTAGTTAACTAAGTCATGATGACTGAGTTAGCTCAAGAAATTTGAGTTGAGGGTATAAGATGAGGAATGTAGAGGGATTACTATAATATTTTTGGGGTCCAGTTGCAGTTGATGCATTAATGGGGTGCAAGTGTGAATTAGTTAACTCAATTAAATGAGTTAAAATTAGTTTAAATAGTTCTAACTAAGTGATGAGCTAGTGAGAGGTCAACCAGTGAATTAAAATAGATTTAATTCACAATGAGTGATCAATCAAATAACTGATAATTCATTATTAATAACTGCATGCATGTCAGTTCCGAGGAAGACCCAGTTGAGATAGAGGTTAAAGGGAACATAACTATCATTTGTATTTATACAAAATTTCCCATGTGAAATTATAAAGTCATTGGGATGCCACGATGGATTGCGCAATCAAGGAACATTGATTTTCCTAATTAATAGGGAGCTAATTCCCTAGGAATTACATGAGCAAGGCAGGCTGAAGAAAGGCTGATAATTGGCTAAGTAATAGACCAAGTTTACCTAGATCAACAGGAGACAATTCGCAGAGTGCTCGAGAATCTCATGAGAGATTAAGCATTGTATTGTTTCATGATTCCCTGACTTAATACACAATAGAGATAGAGAAATTTTGAGTAGTTTCTTTTCCCAGATACATCTTGTGTTATGTGATTGATAATTTTATTCTTTTACTTATATGTGATTGTGCGATCGTATTTTGTTTCCAGAAACTGTTGGAAGGATCCAATATCTTATTTTAGTACATTACAATATCAAATTGAATCTCATTGGTTATATTTTCTACATGGTATCAGAGCAAAGAATTTTTTGGGTGGCAAGTTTGCAGAGAATATAGATTTTGGTGTAATTTTTTTTTCTAAATATCATATTTGAATTCCTTGCGAAAAACTACTCAAATGGAAAATCAATTCGGAGCTTAGATGAGGGAGATATGGTCAATTTAAAATAACTCTTTTTTAAAAACTTTTGTAATAGTGAGACAATTACAATGTGCACGAGTTAAAAACCTATATGCACTTGAGGTAGTAGATGCATGCAAATATTTGAGGAGAAAAGCAGAGGTTAGGGACTTGGCCATTGAGAGGGAGTACAAATTACCTCTCAACATGTAGCCTCAGAAGTAGTATGTTGGAGTGGGGTTCCCCGAGGCGCCATTTCCGATATCTTTCTGTATAATTTTGTATGTTTGTGTTGTGTAAAGGGAGTCAAGGGGCTTTGGGGTGGGTCAAAGTCCCCAATTTTGATGTAAAAGGGCTTAACGGTAAACTGTGGGCCTCAAACCATGGTTTGAGACCATAGTATCTACGCGCTACGCATATATAAATAGATAGACAGTGTCTAAGATAAGTAGTTCAGTTGGGAAATGAATTATTGATGTTCTAATAAGTTTATGCGTCTGTAAGGGTTGTTTGGTTTGGGTTGAAAGGCTCCTGTTGGTTGTGTGCATGGAAAGATTTTGTAAGGGAAAGTGGATGTATTGATTGACAGATATGAAGCTAACATAAAGGAAAGTTTTTGGCAAGTTCACTGTGTTATGCATCTGAGTTGTTTACTGCTTATATTATGTTAAGATAATATTATTTGTCTTACTTATTGATGATTGCGCAAGGATATCTGATATGATTATGAATGGTTATTGATGGTTAATAGACCTGTTTAAATATCTGCATTGGTTTAGATTTGGATTTGGTTCTGTTCTATTTATCTGCGCTAAGGCAACAACAATTTTGTGTTATTCTATTAATGATTGCGCATTCTCTATGAGATTGTTATATATTGTTGTGCGCCTATGTATAAGTTCACATTTGATTTTTTTGAGGACCAATTCATTAAGTTATCCCTCAGGGTGCGGAAATCTGGTTCCAACACCCCCCCATACTACTTCAGGTGAGACTTTGGTCTGCGCAAGCAGATCACTGCCAAAAGGGCCAGTAGTTGGAGTGTTTGTTGGTTTATCCATAAAATCTCAACCTGGGTCAGGACCCCTCAAGCCAAAAAATGGTTCCATTGTCGGGACCAGGATCATTTTGAGGGAGATTTGATGTTGTGGAATCTGTCACGAAACGAATTACAAGACTGGTTGGATAGAAAGATCCTTGAATTTGAGCTCCAAGAGAATATAAGTACTAAGTTATCTGACGAACAATGGGTAAAAAAATATATTTATACAGAAGTGCATGAAATATTCTTTTTTTTTCCTTTGCGCATGAACTACAGGAGTGGTTGTCTCGCTTAGCTGAATTCCATCACCGCATAAAGGAAAACGTAGTCACTGATTGGACTCTTGAATTGATCCAGAAAGTAGAGAAGTTTTACAATAAGATCACCCACGCGGTAGATCACTGGATCGATCGCCTCTTGGGAGGATTTTTTACTGAATTTTCCATTGACCAATTTGTGTCATATTCTGAAGTAGAAAGAAGGTTTTTCAAAGGCCCTAGAGGTAAGTTCCTACACTCATTAAAATTATTACTGAAAATTTTATTTTGTGAATGGGGTTGCCTTTGCGAACATACTCCTTGAATGCATCAAAGAGGTTAAATTACGTGCAGTGGAAGAATTTACCATGAATATTCTGAAAAAATTCTTTATAGCCCTCTGAAGCCTAGATCTGATAGTGAACCTTAACCATAAACTGAAAGCTCAAGTGATTATGAAGAAGAAATCTCATCACAACAAAGACCCTTGAGTCTGTTTCCCACTCCAACCACTCCACTTATGAACTCAAATCATAGGACACCTACTCCATCGTGCAGTCCATCTCCATCTCCACTACCACCTCCACCTACCCCTGAAGTAAATATGGTTGCATCAATGAATTTACCTAACTTCAGAGGCATTGGAAAGGAGGATATTGATCACTTATGGTTTGTGATTGAGGTTGTATGGCAGGCTCAACAAGTTAAAAATATTGATATTAGAACAGCGTAGCTGGCTACTGCATTCCAAGAGCGTGCATTAGACTAGTACATTAGGTATGCTCAAGCAAACCCAAATGCTACCTTGGAAGAAATTAAAGCGGCCCTAAAGGAGAAATTTAATAAACCTAAGTCATACGCATGGCTGGTGACAGAAATGAAGGATATTTGTCAATAGCCTAACAAATCTATATGGGAGGTCGATCAAAGGTTGAAGCGCACCATCAAATATGGTTGATTTGTTATTGATGATACTTAACATAAGGAATGGCTCATTGTTATGTTGCTACTACATCTGCGCCAGCCATTAGGTCAAGAAAAGATTGCCACACAAGTTGAGGTTGTGGAGGTCACAATGAAATTGGAGGCTACCCCAACACCTATTGTGTTGGGAACTTAATAGATTCAGAATCAGTTGGAAGCCATGCATCTAGAAATTCAAAGTCTGCGCAAAGACAGAGGTAAGGAGGTCTGCGCAAAGGTGTGGTGCATAAAACGCAAAGCTTCTGGGCACCATAAAGACCAGTGTCCCGTATTCAACAATTATCTAAATGCTGGAGGTCCTATCCCATTTAATAATCCTATATGGTGTATTATCTGTCAGATTGATGGATTACGTGACATAGATTCTTGCCCAAATATTGGAAAATATCAGCCTGACTTGAAGCAAGTTATTTTTCAAATTATGTTCGTCATTAGGGCATGATGAGCAGCATTTCCATACCTATGATATGATGTTGGATAAAGCAAAGATATATAGAATGCAGGTTGAGCCTACATCACCAACATCCCCTTATGGGCGCGGAGGATTCCAAGGCAGAGGAAGAGCCCGAGGAGGTGGATCAGCTGGCCGAGGAAGAGGACAAATGATTTGATATAAATGTGGAGATGCTGGCAATTATGCGCGCGATAGTCCTGCAGGTATTGTAGACAATTTGATCATGTCATAGAAGACTGCCCTGTCTTGATTGATAAAATGCAAGAAAAGAAGATGCAAACCACGACACAAAATATTCAGATGGTTCGCACAGAAACTCGTGAAGTCCCTTGTGTGAATACGGTTATTAGGATTGGTGTAGCCACCAATGAAGATAAAGGAAAGCAACTAGCCACTAATGTATGGATCTGTAAAGCACCTGAAAACAAAGAAGACTTTAATCTTCAGCACGTAAAAGAGACCTTTATTGAAGCATGGAAAGAATTTGTAGAAGGAAGTACATCAACATCTGGTAGAACACTGAGGGAAGAAGGAGGAGATTAAACCATTTCTACAAGCATGTATAAATTTGATGTGCAACAAGAAGGTTGTCAAAAACCTGTAGGGATTGATAGATAATTGAGCAGAGAAAGAACAACGAGCAATCAATAAAATATACAAGAACAAGAAGAGAATGGGTAGGGAGATGCATATGACTTCACAAATTGGTGGTTATGAAATGGACTAAGTTATTTTAGATCTGGGATCAAATGCTAATTTTCTACCTAATAAAACATGGTATCGAATGGAAGAGCCAAAGCTGGAATGGTCTACCATTTAGCTACACATGGCTAATTAGCAGAATATCTTTCCTTTAGGGAAGTTGTCACAAGTTGTGGTCAATATAGAGGGGGTTAAGGTGATGGTAGACTTTGAAGTCATACAAATTGTAGCTGATACTAATCCATTTCTTGCGCTGCTAGGATTGGATTGGGCCATTGACATGGATGGTTTTATCAATTTAAAGAGAAGGATGATGGAATTTGAAAGCAATGGAGTTGGGGTCATCATTCCTATAGATCGTGTAGAAGGCAAAATATATACTAAACCAATGCGCAATGCAGACAAGATCGATCCAATATATAAGCTAAATTTGCACAAGGAAGACTGGATTAATCCAACAACAGATGGGAATCTTAAGTGGGAGAAGGATAACTCTTGTTTTTCAGACTTTGATGAAGAACTAGAAAATTGGCAGAACCGCCTGCATGAGGTGTTTGTGCTGCGTTGTAATCATGTGACCCTATCTCTGTGTTGTATTACATCTGAGATACATGATTTATCACACTATGATGGCTCCACTGATGTCAACATGTTTATCAGAGAGCTAGAAAGGACTGTGTCAGAAGGACAGAGATTCTGTGCGTTGGACCTTGGCTTGCACACTACTCCAGCAAGATGGTGGGAAACACATAAGGAGAATATGGGTAACTAGGAGGAGTGTGCGTGTGTGATGAGGTTGCGGTTTGAATGTCCTGTTATTAAAATGGAAGATGTATACTCTGGAAAATAGCATCTGTGCAAACATTTGGCCAGATGGAATTAGGTATGGGGTGTAGATCCAAGACCTAAATGGGTCCATATGTTTATTCACACGTCGAGAAAGGTGCCTACTGAATGGTACTTTGAGACAGAGTTGCGTAGAGGCACTAGTGAATGGTCCGTGATGACATAGAGTTTTATTCTTACATTTAGCTCAGAACATGATGACCGAGCTTTGATCCCATCAATTCTTAACGCGCCAATAACGCAAACTATGAATTCTAGACAATTGACACTTTTTGAGTCTAGGGAGCCGCACGTGGGCAAATGACCCTCGATCGCCTCACCTATGAATGTTAGACAAATGCACTCCATGATGGTCCTTGTTGGGTATTACAAAAAGTGCATTCCAAAGTATGAGTTGATCGTTGTTCCCATGACCAGATTACTCATAAGAGATGCGACATTCCATTGGGATGCCAAATGTCATAGAAGTTTGTAGTTGTTAAGGGATTTCACAGACACTACTCGATATGATTTGAATTACCTAGTCAACAGGCCTATGTTGGGGGGGCGGGAGTTTTTCAGTGTTTATCCTTAGCTCTAGATTATATGCGCAGTAAGGTGCGACATGCACATGGTATCTGTGCAAGGAGGTTGACTGGGTCGTAGAGGTGTCAAAAACTAGCCATTGGAATAGTAAAACTGGATAAGAAATATTTATTACCATTTTTGGGAGCATCTGGGATGCATTTAATGAAAGGATTTTCCCAGATTTGGGACTATGTTTTCAGTAATGGATCCTCATTACTGCACAAGGATTCTTTGAAGATGCACCACAAGTATAAATATGACCAATGGGGTCACAATAGTTCCCTTTTCATTCTGAGTGATTTTTGTGCTTTGATCTCTTTCATTGCCATTGCATTTGCTGCATCTATGTCTGGTTTTGATCCAAGGTTTGAGGACGCATTGTGCTGAGCAGGGCTAGGGTATGCAATTCCCGAAAATATGACAACCATGAGATTGGGTGATGACCCTGTCGCGCCTGAAGTACCTATTGTGGAAACACCTGCGCCATACAAGACTAAGAAGGGGAAGACCTCTAGAACACGCAGATATCTCGGAGAGGAGACCCCAATATCACACCCGTCAATGGGATATAAGATGAAAATACCCATGGCATAATTCCCAGAAACCATTGAGGAAGAAGACGAGGAATTATTTGAAATAGCCCCATTCTCGCAGCTACCAAGCTATATTGTGCCGCATAAGTCATCTGTAAAGGAACCTAAGCACTTGGACAAGGTGTGCATGAGCATCCAAGTGCCCCTAATCCCTGATAATGCCCCAATTTAAGGGTACATGCTCACAAATATTCAGTATTTCTGCTTTGATGATTGGGACATCGCTGATGTCGAGAAGTTCCCAGTGCTTACACCAGAGATATATTTGGATCAGGTCACCTGTGAAGGTGGAGTTGTACACCTTGAGCCATGTTTCTCTTGCAAACCTTAGCATTTCCTATCATACCATGTCACTCCCTCATTAGAACACCTGACACAACCTTCATTTTCCCATGGTGGGTGACAATCATGGATGATATTGGAGTTTCAATGGTATGTGGTGAGTGAGGGAAATGGACGTATTTTCCCTCTACCACTTGATGCATGCATTCAAAACCTTGTTATGAATACAAGGAATATCTCCTTGGAATTATGGTAGTAGCTCTATGGTTTGATATGGTGTCTCGCTCATCTAGGAGTCATTATCTCACAACCAAGGTGCTTGTTTGGATTGGTTTCATGACAAAGGCAGGAGCCCCAACACAAGGACATAAAACATTTTGTAGAAAATCGGGAAAAAAATACCCCTATTTTTTGGTTGATTGAGGTCATTTTCATATTTCTTGGTTGATTATCCAAGATACAAATATTTTTTGTTATCTAGAATTTCATGATGTTCCTTTCTAGTTTAAGTTTTTGTACGACACACATGGAAATAGTAATCAAAGATATGATGACCTTCAGTAGGATCATCTTTAGAGTAAACTAACTACACATTTTATCCTATACTAGCTATGGTTTCCTTATCAATTTCCTCCCTCCATAAATAAGATGGTATGCTTTTAGTTTGAGCACCCAAGGCTAACATTCATCACATTACTACATATAATTTACAACTTTGTGTTATTTTTTTGGCATGACATTTTATTATATTTTGCCAATTTTTTTTGTATATTCAATATTATTTATTGTACCTATGGAGTTTTGGTTTAGTTATTGAGATAAAGGTCATGAAGTTATGGTTTGATAGTTGAAATAGAGGATAACCATATTAGTCAATTGGGTCTAGTCTACGTAGTTGAGAGAAGTGTCTTCCTTCTCACCTAGGATAATTTCTCACAAGTGACATGTTGAGCCCTTAATAAGTATATTGTTGTATTAGACTTGAGTCCCAAAGAATCCATTTTATCCTGGGTACCATATTTATATTGAGGGGATTTTCCTAGTGGGTTTCCTTAGGATATATATATATATATATTTGATGGAAAAAAAGAGCATAGCAATATCAATGATCAAATATCAACCTTCAACATATATACAATTTTAAATTGATATGAAATGTTGAATTAATTAAAACATTTAACTTGTTTTTTGTACAAACTTTTGATATTCACAACAGCTTTATTCTATTTTGAAAAACCTCCACTCTATATTTGCACTCCCCTACCCATAAAAATCAAGGCCAACATACTCACACCGACCGTTGGGCACCATACTGTCCTATTTCCGATAAAAAACACTCATTTATGGATGATGGAGCTAATCAAACCTATGTTATGAGAACATAAAACCATGCAACGGAATGATAAACACTCAATCTCAAACAAGACGCCAAATGAACCTTGTATTAAGAAAGAAGCTGCAAGTGAACCTTCAATGTAGCTCTTGACCTTCAATGTGCCCTTGCCATCACCAAACACCATTCTCTTTCTCTTCGTCACTTACTCTTTTCACTTTAAGAAGGGATTTGAGTCTTCTCACTCATATTCTTCATTAACCATGAGAAATTAGAAAGCGCCTCATTCACACCCAAAAGGGATCAATATAGGAATGTATCATTAGATAGAGCTCATTAAAGTACATTTTATGCTAGGAAAAAAACATGGAGGTCCTCTCCACCCTCACGAGAGTGTGAGTATGATGAAAGGTGAAACTAAACTATCATCTAACCATTTCAGTAAGGTGAGTGACTGCTTCAAGAAGTAAGGATTTGGAGAGGTCAATATAGTCAAGTCTACATTCTTCTCATTTTCACAAGAATAAGGGTGTCGATGCTTTCTTATTTGGTCTAACATTAAATGTGGGGAAGGGGTTTTGTGTGTGAAGAAATAAGGAGAACCTTACCTTCTAACTAAGGTAATTCCATTACTTAGTCAGAATACTTCTAAAGGCTTGGACAAACAACTCGTTTACCTCAAGGTTTGTTAGTGACTTATATGATATTTATATATATAATCATGATTTTATGTAATCTCCTCGATAACGACTCTAAAATTTTCATATCCATGTAGCACAAATCTGGGATCAACACCCATTGTCCTTTATAAGGATATTAGTTAAATCTGACCTTGCCAACTCAACTTATGTTCATGTACATGTAGAGGTAAAGTGTGTCTCTCAAATTAAAAAAGAAGTAATGAAGCCTTATTTTCCATTCCAAAGGCACGAGAAAATATAACTAACCTTTGAAGAAAGAGATGGATTACTTTATTGCATGCCTTTTATGCTTGGTTTGATTCACATTTGCAATAAAGCTACTCTTTACTCGTTTGGTCACTCTTCTTTTCTTTTTTTCATTAATGTGTTACTGTGGTAATGAAAAATTCAAGTGTTATTGAAAAAAGGAAAACATAAATTGAATGATTTATTTTATTTATTTATGATATTATGATACTCTAATTATCCCAATGCACATAATTACTAGAGAATGGTCGTCATCGAGAAAGAAATAAAAGTGCACGCCAATTCACGAAGTAGAAACATAGATCCTACATGGTTCCTCCCCCCTCTTGACATGGTCAGTCAAGAGAATAGAAGTGTGTCTTCTCTCTTTAGTCCACCAAATATATCTCTCACAATAAACAAAACTTCATTCATTCCTACCCATCAACTCAATTTTCCATGCTTCTTTCCTTTAATTTGACTTATTTATTTTTCAAGGGAAATTATCCTCTTTCTTAGTCCGAGGGTGAGTGTGAGGGTCAATACAAAAATATTCATAGGCACCTAGCCATTACATAAATAATTCTCATCATCATGTCACTTGCAAGGAATTGAATTTGGGTGTGGGAGATAACAACCTTTCTTCCCAACCACCTGAGATAAACCCAATTGAATTATTTTACTTTTTGTGTTATGCTATAATGAGAGATAATTAAGGAGCTTTAGTGAACTTATTCACTTTAAAGTGGAAATAAAGAGATAGCGAGAGGCCTCTTGCAATTATTTTAAGGGCACATGAGATAAGACTTATTTAGAAGGTAGGTGTTTAACATGCCTTTGGAGAGGCATTTGACATGGACTGACCCACCTCATGAACACATGTGAGATAGAACCCTCCCAGCATAAATCCCTATTCCTTAAAGAAAACAAGAAATTTAAATGAAACACTTAAAGAAAATATGAGTTTTAAAAACTAAGAAACTACTCTATTATACATTGAATCTCATGGGCAAGATTTAAAGTTCAATGCCTCATTGATAGTTTTTTCTTCTATGAATATTATGTTGCCACTCGACTGACTCATTATTCTTAATAAGGTAGGGGGTGATGAGAGAGAGAACTCAGGTGATTGAAAAACCATTGAGAATTAATCATTCCCTTGAAAATGTTAATTTTTTTTCTGGCCAATAACATGATTTTTTCCTAGTAAAAATGTGAAGGTAAATATTTACTAAGCTATTGTCATTCAATATTTCATTCCTCAAATGGACATACAAAAAGGAAGCATGCCATGAATTAAATTCAATAAATTATGGACAAGATAAAGTATCATATGTTTACTTTCTAGTTCCTTACGATGGGTGGCATGTTTACCCTAAATGTCGAATAGGGTAAACATCTGCACAATTTATTTCCAAAAGATTTTAACAAGGTTGAATCTCATTTATCTAGGCTTTTAGTAGTGTAAAACTTGTGGATATCGATGATAAAAAATTACAACTAATTATTAGAAAGAATTAATGTCATACTTAGTTTAAATTGAAGAAAGGTTCATTGATGAAAAAGCTTTGAAAATCCAATGCAAATGAAATTGGAAGGGTTATCCCTTACATTATAACAAAATTAAATACAAAAACATCCACAAATTTTGAACAAAGGAAGAGCCCATTAACAATAATGTGAGTGCACTTGGCAAAACAATCTAACATTCATGTAAAAGCACCATAACATCAACCTCAAAGAAGAGTAGACTGGGTGGTTGAGGCAGGATGTTAATTCCCTCACCACCTGTGTTTGATTCCCTATAATAACATGTTAAGCCTATTGTGACGATGCTAAAGGAATAATACCATAGTCCAACATTAAAAAAAAATGGCACCTTAATAAAAAATAAAAAAAGCACCCGAACATCGATTTAAGCACTATTTTGTGGATGCTTGATAGTCATATGCAAAACGTAAAAAATCACCCTAACATCGATTTAAGCTCTATTTTGCGGATTTTTGATAGTCATATGCAAAACGTGGGAATTATAGAGGCCATGCAAGTAAAAGGAATTTGAAAAAGAGTGAACTGAAAGCTAAATCCAAGCCCAATGTTTCTTGAAGAGGGTTTGAAGAGGGTTTACGTGGGGTTCTAAGCGTCACAACAGTTTTTGAATGGTGCAGAGATGGGAGTAATTGAGGTCGAAAGCATGTCGGAAGCGATAATAGACGCCACATATTTTGTTGTAAATTTCCCCCGTTATCCTTCTTGTATTTCTAAAGCTATTGAAACCCTCGTGGGTACTAAAGAAATTGCTAAGGTGAGACCGCCTCTTTCTTTATTCACTTGCTTAAAAACCTGACGACATTTACATGACATTTTACTCATTTGAGATTTCATATTAAAGAAAAATTTGGATTTAATGGAAACTAGGTCACAAATGGTTGTATATTTTGTGATAATAGATTGAAATTCCTTGAGGCCTCCATGATAGCCTTCTTTACTAATACTATTCCCATTCCTTTCTTTTCAGAAACCGTGATCACATTGTTTTCGTAATTGCAGTGTTGCCTTTTTTGCAAACACTCTTGTAAATCATCAAACTCTACACGGAATCTTCTTTTTCTTGCTTTTTTAGTGTTAACAAAGTAGGAAAAACCTGGGAATCAAAATGACAAAAATTAGCTCTCTTTTGCATCCCTAAAGAACTAGCTTGTGCTTTGATTTCAGCTTTTTTTCTGTTGAAATTTTCCTGGCATAGCATCACCTTGGCCACCACGTAAAAAAGTCGTGCGAACATAATTTCCATCATCAATTGCAACATGACCTAATGTAGTGTCTATTGGCTCATCTAAAAGCATATGTATTTTCCTATAATATCGTTCTTTAGCTCTAGAAAATTCCCGTATTTGTTTGCTAATACATGATCCTTTATATAATGGAGATCAACTTGTACCTCATTCAACGCTGCATGCTTCCACTACCTTGATTGTTGCAAGAAGCCCAGGAGTATCTCCATATTAATCCTCTTGTTCCATCTTATGCTTCTTCTCAACAAGAAGAGTCAAGAGACAATCCAACTCCTTTACTGAGACTTCCATCTAGCTTCTAATTGAAGATTGGGATCATTAAGGGAGCTTTCAAGCCAACTCTATTTGAGTTATATATAAGGTCATGGGAAATAATAGGTTTGAAACCCATACCTGTGTTGAATAATTTGAGAACTAAATAGTATTTGGTATAGAATTAGAAAAGAACAGAACGCGATTAAACTTCTAAAATAATCTAAACAAAACATAAGAATGAAAAACAATCTAAAAAAAATATAATAATAAACACAATTCTTCCCTACCAACAAACAGAAGACTATAAATTCATTGTCTCTGAATGATGGGAAGAATATATAGGGATACAAAATAGCAACAACAACTAAGAAGTACTAAAATATTTCTCATTTCTGAAAGAATGAAGTAAATCAACCAATATTAAGTACAAGTAGATAAGATAAGATAAGATAACTATATTAATGTCCAATGAATGACCACAAAAGTAGGTCAACGGGACTGCAGAGTACATTGATGTTGATACAAGGAGGAGTACCAAAAGGTCTCCTATATAAAGAGCAAGAAATAAGAAATAAAACAAGAAATACATAATGCCTGAAAACCAAAATGAAGAAAGTCCTGGAATCCAAGTGCAAAGGGCACAAGATAATGGTCCACTAAATCTCTCTCCTAATACTTGAGTTCGAATGAAAAAAACTCAAGATGGAGTGTTTTCTCGATGGAAGGCTAGGGGAGGATTTGGAGCCTCTGTTACGCCGCTGCCGAGAAGAAGTGATATGTCACTGATGACTGGGCGATCTCAACTGCATACTAGTAAGAGATCTGGTCCGGTAATGAATCAGGGGTCCCTATGCTAGGGGGATGGCCCCTCTAGCCCGCACTAATCTAGATTCTAAGGAAACAATGTTATTAACTTGTTGCTTTGTGCCTCTTACTGACGAGAGCACTGTAAAAAATAACGTAATCAGTTGTACGGGATCTGATCTAGGAGGATGGAGAATTTTTGTGTGAAGACTCATGGCCTCCTGTATGTATAAGGCTAGACATCTTTGGTCTATGTATCGAAAGAAGCTAGATAAGGTCTGTATCCCTCTGAACAAGCAGTGGAATCTCCCACGAATCATAGTAAATGGGGCAGCGGAAGATTAAGTGCTCCTCTGACTTAGTCTCTCGGAGGTGGCAAAAATGAAAAATCATGTCTAACCGTGCAATCTAATAATCAACCTCAATCTGAAATTTATGAGAACCTACTTTGATCAGACCCAAGGGAATCCAAAGTACGTGCATCTAATGGCGAAGCGTGTATTGGGGCCGAATAATGAGTCCATCTCTCAACATCATGAAGTGCTCAACATAGAAAGCCATCTTCGGATGTAACCCATCCTAAGGGTTTTTCCAAATAACCTGTACATATTTCTTGTAAATATCCTCTAGGATGATTTTATCCATCTCTTGTTTGGTTGGTAGGAGGTGGCCCGGTGCACACAAAGAATACTTGAATGGAGGGAGTTGGTTTATCTTGATACCAACTGAAGCAAGGAGATATGAGACTCCAACATACCAACATTAGGATTGATTCGAAGGACTCGCTACTGGAATGGACTCTGATGAAAGGTAGGCCAAGTATGGATATCGATCCCACCCCTTCGCTATATCCACAAAACCTCAAACATGGTGAAGAAGAGAAATGATACCAAACACTGTCTCAAGGAAAAAGGGGTGAGCTCCAAACTCTGCAAGAATGATGGGCTAAGGCACTGTCTGCTTACACAGAATGATGCGATGAAGAAGGGTGATTTGCACTCTCTCTACAGAAGGCCAATCAGACTCTAGTAATCTAGGACACCAAACCTACGAACCATATAGAACTGTGGGTCAAACAAGACTGTCCATCAATGAAATCTTGGCTGATATGTCCTAAAAATGATTCCAAAAACATTGTCTCTAGAGAAGGGCCAAGGATCGATAGCCCTTGTTGATTCAAGGCTGGAGTGTAGGCCGCAAGCTAAAGCGAGGTCTTGTGAATAGTACCCCCAGATAGGTGTATGAGATGGTGATCTCAATTTCCTCTCCTCTGAAAAGGAAATGGAGGTCACAGAGGAACTTCTTCGATGTGTTGAAGACAATAGCCTTGGTTTTACCTAGGTTAACCATCAACTGTCGAAGATCACTGAAAAGATTCAAGGCATCCAACTGCCTCTGCAATCCGTCAAGGGATGGGGCTAGAAGGACCACATCATCTGAAAACAACAAGATAGAAATCAAGACATGATGTTGAAGGCAACCATCACCGTCCTGGATGCGTTCACGCAAGAAGGACTCCAACTCGTGAATATACATCCCAAATAGTGTTGGGGACAAGGTACAACCTTGTTTTTCTCTAATAATGCTTCGTATAAAATATGATATCCCATGTACTATGCATAGACGACCAAGGACTGACTCATATAAGCACGTGATGGTTGACAAGAGGGTCTCTGAGATGCCAATATCTCTGAGTCTCTGGAATAATGCTTCTGTAGGGACAGAGTCAAAATCTTTTCGAAAGTCTACAAAACAACAATAGACTTTCGAAGAGTGATGTTGTGCCTCCTCAATGATGGCCCTAAGTGTAAGGATGTGGTCAATAGTCTGGTGCTCAGGTCGAAATCCAACTTGTCCTCTAGCTCTAAGTTGTTTCCGCTCAAGATTCTTGGAGATTTGGAGGTGTAGGGATGTAGCATATAGTTTGGAGATTGTGTGGCCCACCATGATAGTCCTATAATTGTTGGGATTTGAGCCGGACCTTGATTTGTGTATCGCGTGAATGATGTGTTAAGACCATGTCGATGGGAAACTTGTACAGACCACATGGTTGAAGAGATCAACCAAGTAGGGAACCAGAGCACGAAGACCGTGTTTAAGGAACTCTACCTGGAAACCATCCTCATTTGCTTCTTTGCTACTGTTCATCACCCAAATGGAATTTTTGATGTCACTATCATAGAATACGAAACCTGAAGAGGGCAGAGAGGTCACCTGAATCTAGGGTTGCCCTGGAATGTCATAGAGGGTGTACACATGGGAGAACATGGGCTGGGGGTTAAGGTCGGAGGGGAGAGGAGGGTGGCAGGGGAGGACAGTATGCTAAAAGTTTTTAGGGGAGTGATCAAGAGAGGTACACAAGTCACGTCTTCTTTGGGAGACAAAGAGATGTTTCTTGCGACGAAGGAGGTGATGATATGAGGCTTTGATATTGGGGTAGGAGGGGTGAATATGGATGAATGCATGTCGAAGCTGGCGGTGGAGAACTTTGCATTCCTCATCATACCATTGATTCATATGGAAATAGGGTTTATGAGATGTGGAAGTGGGACAATGAGAGTCAGGGTAGGACTTAAGGGCAACATCCAAAATGATGGATGAGAGACAGTTGTACTTGGTCGATGCAGAGTCAAATAGTGAGAATTTGTCCATGGAGGGGAGCATTTGGTGAAGGTGGGAAGAGAAGATTTCTTGTTCACCCTCATCAAAATGAGAAGTAGTACTTGGTGAGCCCTTGGGGGGAGGTGGGGTTGTCAGCACGAAGAGAGAAAGAAAGAAGAGCATGGTTAGCTAAGGGGATGGGGAAAACAAAAAAGTGATGAATGAAGGGGAGGAGGTTCTGGATAGAGAGGACATAATCAACAATGCTTGCTCCTCCACCATGAGGTCAACATGTGAAAAAGTAGGAGTTTGGAAAATGCGGGAGGCCATTAAGAATAAACAGCTCCTGAGATTCGCCCAAGTGTAAAAGATGTCGACCATAGGAGGTAAGGGGCCCCAATGCATCATCAGAAATCCTGTGAAATCCCACTTACTCTAGGTCAATCTCCTAGATGCAATAAACATCCTCAAACCGATTGTGAAGAGGGATCTAGAGGGCTCTAGTGTGGGAGTTGAAGTCACCTAGAATAATAACCTCCCCAAATGCTGAATACCGGGCTATGCTGACATACAAATTGACAAAGCGGTCCCCGCCAGGCCCATTATGAATGGCGTATGATGAAGAAGCAGGAGGGAAGTAAAAAACAACAATGTAAGTGTTCTTGGGGAGAGGAGAGACCCCTCGAACCCGAACCCAAATAAAACTCACAAACTCATCCACAACCACCGAAGAAATCCTGTTCTAAAAGGAATATTTGATCAAGCAAGAAACTTCCCCAGATCCTCTGATACCATCAAAACTCCTCGTCTCCTGCCTACAATCTGAGAACATATGGTAACCTGTAATGTTTGGGAGAGGTCGAACATGGCTCTCATGCGTCTCGATGATGAATAAAATACTCGACAGTTGAAGAGCATCATATAATAGACCCGGCGATGCCCAAAAATACCCATTCCCATTCCAACAACTGACGGAAATGGATGCCCCTTTTTTCCTCCCCTAATAAGCCTATCATTTGGAGGACCTGAAACGAGGCTTCCACCCAGGTGGAAAAGTTTCCCAAATCACTGCTTTGATGTTCTTGATAACTGCCCATTTCCCTGCCTAGCGTGTTGCTGTAACCAACTCCCTCGAACGTTTGAGCTCAATAACCTGTGTTTTAGTGAGATCTTCATCAAGGAAGATCTTACTACAAAGTGAGAATAGTTTTTGCTTAGCTCTAAGAGCCCAAAGATGATCATCTGCCAAACTGAACTGGAGAAAGAGAGTGGAAGCGTACCCAATCTAAGCCCTATCAAGGGTCATATCCCGGAGATCTAGTTTTTCATTGAGGAACAGGGTCCCAACCACCATGGGGTCTGAGGATGTGAGAGGCAAAGGAATCCCTCTCACTTTGAGGATCAATCCTCGCACTTGTCTAGTGCGTTCTTCCATGAGTTTAGATTGTACCACCTCCTCAACTGCGGCTAAAGGGGGAGTGAGGGGGGTATCCCTTCCTCTAGCAACCTGTGCCCATGAGTTGATGTGTGTTTCTATTTCTTGTTTAAAGGCCTCTTGCTGAGCTTTTATATCCTCCTATTTTCTTTTCAGATTGAGAATTTTAGCGTGTAGAGGGGTAGTGGTGAACTGCTTGCTCCTTGTTTTCCATCAAAAACTACTTCAGTGAACCCTTATCACCTTCCATTACAACTACTCCGTTCCTGAGTTAATAAACCTCTCTTTTTAGTGCCCAGTTAGAGGATTCAAGGGTTTCCAATCTCCTAAATTGTTCTTGAAAAGCCCTGTTGTCGCATAGAAATTCATAATCAGGAAAAGGTGATGGTTCCGACAAGATTCAAAGAAGTCTTTGAAAACTATGTCTATGTCATTAGGAGGTATTGACGGTGTAGTCACCTGCGGTTGATCCTGTTGCTTCGGTTGGGTGCCCGGGGATCCAAGCATCATGGTGTTGTCATCATTAACAAAGATCTGTGTCTTGAAAGCGGAATAACACTGCTGAAGATTGATCCTTGCAATTCCACAAGAGCTCTTGAAGAATCTCTCATTATTGAGGAGAAAACAAATTGGAGAGATGTATTAGTGCCAAAAACACGGGCCAGGGCCCAAAGCAGACCTAATAACTGGTAGTCGTTGAGGATTTATGACAAACAATTTACCTGCAAACTCACAACTCTCGTCCATGTGCTTTCATAGCAAGATTCCATGCATGAATGAGCGGCAGCCAGTGGAAAACCTCCAATCACGTGAATGAGTGGCAGATGGCAGACATATCTCTGTAGATTCAAACTAAAGACTTGCTCTGCTACGTTGATTATTCACTGTTTTGAGAGATCAAGAAGCATTGGCGAAAGATATGAGTGACCAAGAATCGAACCTTACAGTCGAAGAGAAAACCAAACCTATTTCACAGGCTGCTACTCCTTTTACTTCGCTCCCCACTTCTGTGGCTCCCTTCCCTTTCCTTTCATAGGCCTTAAGAAACACTAAAGATGAGAGAATTTGATCACATGTGCTGCCTACCTAGATTCTGACGGTGTGTGTCCAGTAAAGGGGGTTATCGATGGCTTTGCAATTCTGGCGGATGCGATACTATTGATGCTAGAGTAACCGGAGTTGCTTTGATGTTTGGCCCGCCATTGAAGTTCCAATTCCACCACAGCTTTAAGCTAAAGGAAAGATCTAGGGCTGGCCCAAGAATACCATGATAGGATACAATTCAGGGAAATAGGAATGTACAATGGATTTAATATTAAACCCTGTACTTGCCGAGTGATCGATATGTATGCAGATTCGGTGGATGCAGATGAAATTTGATTGATGTTGGAGTAACTAGAGCTGCATTGATGTTTCCAATTACACCACTGACTGGATCGATGCCCTGTATCTATCTACTACCATGCTTTTCTGCTAGCGTGAGAAGGACATCTCAAACCAGTTATTGCAAACAAATGATAATTTTCCTAGTATACTTCCTGGTAGTGATACTAGTGCCCCTGGATGCAGACTTGTAGCTAGCCATATCCCTAATCATTTTCCTGGACCCAACCTTAGACCAAAGGAAACTCGTCCAAATAAGGGCAAATTACAGAAGACTGGAAATAGGAGTCGTGATTTTGTTGCTTCAAGTATTAAATCATTTGCAAACTCCATCTTAAAGCTTCAACATAGAAAGATGGATATTTATAAAGATGCTGAAAGGTTGCGTGTTGAATCTGAGGAAAAGCGAGCATAATTAGATCTTAGATGGACTTAGATGATCATGAATACTCAGTTGCAAATCGATAAAATAATTTCTTGCAAGAATCACAGAAGAAAACTAGCTACTTTTACTTCTCCAGTTCATTTGACCACTGCTACTATTAACTCTTTATCTTTAGATACTATGGTTCCAGTTTTCATTGATGTTAGCAGGCAGACTGTGCAGTCTGTTTTCTCTGGAAATGAGTTCATTGTTTATCATGTGTCTTTTCTGCAACCCTATGGATAAATGATGGCCATCAATATGGGATCATAGAAGTGGCACTTTGGTGGATTGAGGGTTGATTAAGTATGCTCTCACCAATGTGTATATGGTGTATGAATCTGAGCCAAATATCTGCATAAATGTCAAAATATGCTAGCAGATTCTAATAAATCATCAAAAACACTTCTTATGGTTGTAAACATTATCAGGAATATTAGATACAGATACATAAGTATGCATCCTTTGGCAGCATTGGAATATCATCTTGTGCTTGTGCTATTTTATGTGTGTTCATTAGTTAATACCCTATTGTTGAACAGACAGGGAAAGAAACCAATAAATTTAAAATACATTATAGTAAAGACCCTATTGTTGAATAGACAAGGAAAGTAGCTAGACAAGTCAATTATAAAAATTTAACATCACCATTAAGCAACTTTATCAATGTACAAGGTCAATTCCTGTATTATAATTCAAATACATTTTTATATGACACTGGTATTAACAATTATAAATTTTACCTACATATAAATTATAGTAGCTCCTTCAAATAAGTTTTAGAAGAGTATTAAGGGTCCTCCAATAAACATGTTGATTAAAGGGATGCATTAGACAATTGAGCCTGAATTAAATCTCCCTTAGTCTCCACAACCCAAAAGGAGAGAAATTTTTTTGGTTTTCTTTGGCTGCTTTCCAAAAGAAGTAGATTCAGCAAACCAAAAATTCTATCTAGCACATCAATTCAGATAATCAAGTGTCATATCATAATGAAATATATTCATGCACATAGAATAAATAAATTATCAAACACAATTCCATTTGATTCACTTCCATGTGTCTACATTCTCTGAATATAGAAGACAAACTTGTGACCAACTACACAGTAGCATACATAATAAATTAAGGATTCTTTCACAAGTTCCAAACCAAATACACAGCAAAAACCTAAATCATCATGTGCAAATCATACAGATGACAGATCATCATCTTCTTGAATTTCCATTTCTCTACATGAAAGTGCCAATACAGATGACGATTTCCCTCTATAGGTTTCTATCTAATAAAAATGACTCCAGGTAGTTGTTTGTAAGAGTGGTCCTATAATGCTATTATTTGGGAAATATAATAGGATTAGAAGTCCTTGTAGAATATAGTTTCAGAAGTACCATGATGAGATATTCATAATAACTCTTTTCATGCTCCAAAATACCATATTGAATTATCATATTTAGAAACCATCTCTGGGACTGCATAGTCAATTGGAATATTGTTATATGCAGAGACAAATTTCATGTCTCCATTCATTTCCTGGAAATGATGTATAAAAATTTGATCGTAGACCCTGCTTTGATCAAGGTTTAATACCTCTCTCATTACCAAATGGATGTTTGAACCAAAATTATAATCATTGTTTCTAGCAATGAATCCTTTCCCAAAGAAGTTATCATTAGGCATAATTTTGAAAATTTCCCCACCCTTTGAAGCAGGGTGTATTTTCACTTCAAGCCGATTGTGATAATTCATCATCTTAAGGTTCCCTAGCATTGATGCCTTATTCTAATGCAACCTGTCATATAAGCAAGTAATTCATTGATAGGCTGCTAATTACCAGTTCGAATTGCTGAACTTGTAGTGCTAAGAGGATTAAGATTCACATTACCATTGGATGTCGTCTGTCCTTCCTTCTCAGATGGAAAAATGCCCACCTTTCCTTGAACTTGTAGCTAGTTAGGATGCCCTGTAAATATACAAAATAAGGATTTAATCTCTTGAGGTTCTGGTCTATGATATCCCATGCATTGAAAATCTATTTTATATGCACAAGTAGACTGATGGGCATTTCTTAAGATTTGATATGAAAATTCAAGCTGGCACTCATGATATGGGCACTATTCATGTGGACATGTATAGACCTTTTGATCTTCCAATGGAGATTCTTGTGGTAAATTTCTTTTTCTGATAAAATTTGCATTATCTCCTACCTGAAAAGTTGAAACTCCCTCATTTGAAATACCTACATTGAAATGGTCAAAGTCCTATGGTTTGCATTCCTGTACCTCAGAACTTAAGATATCCAAGTCTATTGGTTTGCAATCCTGCACATCAGTATTTGTATAAATAGAGTTCGTATCATCTTCAAAGCCTTCAACATCATACTCTTTTCCACTGTTTAATGTCAGATACCCAGCATGTGTAGTCACTACAGCACTGGTCGGTGGACAAGCATTAGGGTTTCTCTGGCAAGCCAATGCTTCCACTTGGTTAACAATTTCTAGCCAAGTTGCACTTTATTTAGCTGTCATATTCTCTCGCAAGCACTTTGACTGCCTAACAAGTTTGCGAATTTTGGCTATATCAGGTGACATGTGATAACAGCAGTAAGAGCCCTCACCTTCCAAGCCTTTTTCAGATCATGATGATTTTTATAAGGCAGAGGCCCTTGTCCTTTTGGAAAGCCTAATTGTGGCCACCAATCCTCATTAGTAGTAGGACACCATTGAAGGAGGAGAAATACCATTTTCTAAAGGATACCTCTGCTAAGGCGGATCATAGTGCTGCATAAGGGCAGAAAGAAGAAAACCCAAAGTGGTGCCCTAAAGTTCCTAAAGAGTATGAGGGGTAGGATCCATAACCATGTTACTCGAATTTTCTCCAGGTGCTGCATGTTCTGCTTGATATTTGGTGATTACAGCAAGGCCATTTTTTTCAAATCTGACCTTCTCCTTCCACCATGCTCTAATATTTTCAAAGCTCCACTTACAGGCTTCCCTTTTTCAAGAATGATGCCATATACAAAACCTTGTGCTTTGAAAACTTCCATCATTTTCAACATGTAATTTAGTATACCATCCTCTGCCTAAGAAATATTTTTCCTTTGGGCTTTTTCTTGTGATTGTCTCTATTTTGTTGTGTCGCTGTGATATTTTCCTTTCCATTGCTCCTTAATGCGCCTAAGCCAGATGAGATCCTTCCACATATAATTTTCTTTTCTCATACAAATCAATGTCATCCTCACTAAGTCCATCATCATGCATAACCTCACCCTCATTTTCACACATTGAATCTCCTTCAAGGGAAATAGAAAGAATATCCAATTTCCTGGATAACCCATCTCATCATAAATCCCCATGACTTCTACCCTAGATTGGTTGTGCCAAATTTTTACAATTGATTGGACGAAAACCAAGGAAAAACCAAAGTGTGAAAATATCCTTCCAGTAATGATCCTACTAATATTTATCTTCTAGTAGAGAAAGTCCCCGTTCCATCACAATTAGTGATGAAATAAACATTAGCCTCTACCTTAGTTTCATGCAGGGAAGGCTACAGAAATTAACGCCGCCTTCGTAAATGGAGACATCCAACTAAAAAGAAACAACACTTTTGCATATTCATGGCAGTGTGCAGCAAATAAAGAAGTTACATACTTTTGCATCTGTTGGACAGGAGAAGAATTTCTAAAAAATTACAAGGTTTTTTCCATATCCAATTGTGCAATGGTCCAGCATCCAAATCTAGCACTCTTAATTCACAAACATAAAAAAGCATTCAAAATCATTACAATAATCCAGCTTATTCTCTAACAAAATTTAGACAATATCTTCAAATAATAACCATAAAACATAACCCACTAAAATTGTTATTAATGTTACTTTATAGGGATTCAGTACAACTAAAGAAATCAACCATTAGTATGAGACAAAAATTTAGTAGTCTGGAAGGATTATGCTAGAAAACAAAGACTCGCCACAGGAAAATTTTCAGGAATCACTGACATAGAGAACCAACAGTACATAACAGAAATATAAATATCTGACAAGAAATCCCCAAATAGTTAGTCACATCGATGAATGCAGACCCGTAAATACAATGTAAGTAGTTTATTCACTCATACATGTCTTAATTTATGTTGTTCTGCATGATCATTCTGACATCTTGAATTTTAATATGTTACAAAACAGAGACAAAAGTCTACAAGTCACAAACATAAGTGAACTTGAAAAATGTTAAATATATTTATTCTAAAACCCTTTTGTGAAATTAGTGATTCCAGTGAGCACCAAAATTGATCGAAACATTTCTTAAATCATAAATAAAGTTTGGAAAAATAAAATGAAAGCAAGACATCATTGTTAAATATAAATCAACCTTGTTAAGTGGTGTAATAAGAACTTAAAAGTGAGCATTGACCATTGAAATGTTGTGTTGTATTATCATTGATATTCATGATCCAGGGAGCCTAAAAAAACATGCTATATAATGGTGGATTCAAGTTAAAACTTCGGGGAAGGTTCATCCAAATTATATGATACTGATTTGGTATTTAAGTTGTCTTGTCAAGCCTAAACTCAAAGTTTGGTGCCTGTCATGATCTGTGCTCACTTTGTTACTAGATCTCGTGCAATTACTAATTCAAAGATCCATCTTATATCCTTGGAGGAAATTCATTTCACAAAATCGCAAAGCTGATGAATGACTTGATGAACTTGGAACCATTAGCTGCTGCACCCAAGGAGCATATCCAGGTTAATTTAAAACCCACGGAAGAAGGAGAAAAGCCTTATTTTTCTGGTAGACCTGCTCATATTCACTTAAGTAACATGAATTTACAACCAAAGAGATTCCAAACATTCCTTGCATTTACTATCACTCGCATTATCCTATGAAACTCTGGTAATACAAATACTTTGCTTGTAGGCCTTGTATCACACAACCTGCCAATCTGCATAGGCTAGCAAGCCCTCCTCTTCTCCCACAACTGTTGTATATTTTCCTTGTTACTTGCATAATCAAGGAAATGAGCTTTGAGAAGTCAAGTTTTCAATTGTGAGTAACCTCCAAGGATTTGTTTTGTGAATTCTATCTACGATCTTCATTTCTCTTTAATATTTGCACCATAAACTACACACATAAAACATTGATTCCCGACTTTGTAAAAATTTGGAACCACAACCCTATGAAAGACATTTATTAAAACATTGTGAAGATCTGATGCACATGATGAAATTTTCCTGCAGGAGTAGAGATCAACTCTGATGAAGTGCAGGAAGATGATGCACAAAATCCAGTGCAATGCAAGGTGTTCTATTTTATCTTTTACCCCATCCACCCTTAATTTTCTATACTTAATTTTGTTTCTAGGATGTTGGCATCCATTACTCTGTGAAAACCTCTCTTAAAAAAGATGGATAAAATCATTGTCGGTAGCAATTCCAAGCTCTCTGTGCATACTCTACATCACAAAAAATCCTTCCAAGACAAGGGATGAATAGTTTTTTTTTCTATTATATTACCATTCATGTTTTCCATTTATTTTAATTTCGCAAGGTTTGGGAGTTGGAGTCTTATTACATGTTCAAATCTATCAACACTATCAAACATAAAAGTTAATTGTGGAATTTGGTCTGCCCATCACCTCCAATGCATGTGGATCATTGCCCCACTCTTGTTGAAGTTCCATTGAATGGTGCTTGTCAACATATGCTTCAGTTATTGATACTCTTTAGCATACATTAGACAGCTGAGATAGATTTATACTATATAAAAAAAAATATTAATACAAATTAACATCATCCTAATAATTGCAACGGGATGTGGTTTAGTGTGAGGGATGGGAGGGAAACATGAAAACAACCCAGGTTCAAACCTCGACAAGTTTAGAGTTCTTATGTGTATGTGTGAGGGAAGTTTTTTGACCTCCCAGAGTTGGCTCCAGTTCATCAGCAAAGGGCCTTAGTAGAATTTAGACTTGCATTAATTGGATATTAATGGGATACTTTATCTCTATTATTATATAGCTTAGATGTATAATTTAAAAAAATATATATACATATATTTCATCTAATAAAAGACTATATTATTCCGATTTTATATATTAGTTGACACACACAGTGCACACACACATATAATTTTATATGTTAGTTGATATATATATATATATATATATATATAGAGAGAGAGAGAGAGAGAGAGAGAGAGAGAGAGAGTTCAGTTTCACATAAGTCAACCATAGAGGTAAATTAAATTGCTTATAGAGGTCAATTAAATTCTTAGATTAACAGGTTTTTTATATGCTCTCAGTAACTTATTTTTGTTATTTTCAGACATGGTTTAGCATTATCTTGTGCTGATTTTCACCAATATTGTAGATGCTTTATGAGGAGTAGGGGCTCTTCCTTGAAATAGCTGACATCATTCGAGGCTTGGGGCTTATGATTTTAAAGGAAGTCATGGAAGCCCTGCCAATATTTGGGCTCACTTTGTTGTTAAGGTCATGCCATGGTTGAAAATGAGATAATTAATTCTTAGACCTTTGATTCCATGTAAAGTTTTATCTTTTATTTGTGTTTAGCTGCTTCAGCAGACCATAGAATTCAAGAATTGGCATTTGGATTTATAATGAGAGCATGCTATGAAATTTATTGTAAGCCTGCATGTGATTCTAGAGTTGGAAAAAAGCACCATACCAAACAAATTTCTATGGCTGATGCTTAACAACTAACAATTGAAGATTGTTCTTGGGATTTTGATTGTGTACAGTTGAACACCATGGAATACTCTATCTATCAACCTCTATATTTCACCATATGTGCTCAGGTATCTTCTCACATATAGAATTCTGAAGGCACCCTAGCCTGATTTTTCATGTTGTGTAATTTGGTAGTTTCATGAAAATTTTGCATAGTAGTGGCTTCTTGGATTGGAAGTGAAACTCTGATGATGTAAAAAGATCAATAATTTTCTAAGAACCACACAAAAAATTGGAAATCGTAATTTTGATATTTACTGGGCCCTGGACATGCATGTTACTAAGGACAACTTGCACTTAGCATAAGACAATGAAATCATTTTGGTAGACTTACTACCCTCACTTGAAGGTGTAAATTAGAATTATGGAAGTTTAGGAAGATGCACAAGGAGAAATAATATAGCACTATATTTTATGGCTTCTACTTAGGTACATCTGCAAGAGGTTGTGTGCAATCAGGTCAGGCTGTAACACAAATTTTAACGTGAGGAATGCAAATTTTCCCCCTGGCATGCAATTTTGACACTTTGGGTGCATCATAAGTATGGAATATGATGTTTCATGGCATATAGAATAACCCCTTTTCCTTATCATCCATTAGGTTTGTAATTTATGTACATGGCATGTATTTTTTCATGCAAGTGGACATTTTGGCACTATGAAAATAATAGGTAGAAAACAAAGTTGGTCTTACAGAAAGCATATTTTGGCCCATGGGAGAATAAGTCGAGGTTGGAGATGGTGTTGGTGAGAAATATCACCAAGTGTCCCCTCAAACATAGCATGAAAAAAATTATCATAGAGGCTAACCTGGAAAATTTCCCATTCCAAAGACCTGCAAGCACGGTATTGGTGATCAAGTTTTACTTTGCCAAACTCAAAGATAACATATTGCACGGTAGGATACTTAATGGTTTGGGAACTTTTATTTTAATGATTAATGCCCATGAGGATTGTCACCTTTGACATTGTAAAAGAGATTAATGTTTAGGACTGCAAATTACTTCCTTGATTACCAATGGATGAGAGTACATTTCCTTAAACAATATGGCCATGGTTTTGCATTCCAGAAGCTCATTCTTCATAAGGAAATCGCCTTAAACAACATGGCTACAAATAATTTGATCCAAGATAAACTTAAAGAATATGATACAGTCCATAAGGGGGAGGATGAATGGAAATTAAGGAGAAAAACTATCATTATATAAAAAACAATCAAGGTGTGCACCCATTTATATGGTTAATTTCTCCATTTTTCTATGTTATTACACTTTTTTGGGAAAATTTTAATGATTTTCCAGCAATAGACAATCAACAATATGGATTAAATCATTAACCTCATATTACAAAATAAATCCTTGAACTTTCTTTCTCGAATAGATATTCAATTAGGCTCACAGGGGAATTTCCCATTAATCCATCCATGCCTTTACAGTGGAGAGAGATTTTGCGTTATGCCTTTTGTCATCCTCCTAGCAAAAATGTTTCCATGAAATGTGCTCATTTGACCAAATTATATGGTTTTCTGTGCCACATGTATGTCTTCTCATTGGAATTCTTTTCAAGGCAGTTTCTTCACATCCACTCCCATTAGAATAACATTATCTGACAAATCAATGGGGAGCTCTTTAAGATGTGGACTCTCTTGATTAGAGTAGAACATGAAGTATTCTACACTTGTCTAGGTTTAAACATGGTATGATGTACATTCTATTCTAGTGCTTTATTTGGTACACCATTCTATGCATGGATTACACGATTTTAGGCCTAACACATATAATTTGCAATATGTGCCAAATTTGAACCTTCTTCGTATGTTATTATCCCATCTCTTATTCATTTACTAATTGACATATTCATCCCCTTTTATTCTAGTTAGTAAATAAGCCTTTGTTAACAAATTGGGCCTACCTTTGGCCTAAATACCATAACCAAGGTGTATCTATTTCATCAAAATTATGCAGGACATTGCCTAGGACCAACTGCCCAGGTTTAGTTATCGATGAGATATCAGACGATAACACAAATCGACAACATTAAATCATGACATCATGTTATTAAGGGGAGATTACACTTGAGTCTCCATAATGATAGCACATTTGATTTACCACTTGATCACAACACGCTTCACAAACATATTTTGGTAGGCCCTAAGGAGAACACGAGGTAGCCCTAGGTGCATAACATGTACACAAGTGTAATCACTTCTTGATGGCATAAGTTGAATGACTACCTCCACTTGTCGGGTAAAGGCTATGTGAATGGAACTTGGTTAACAGTGTTTTCCTTAGGGAGAATGAGGGTAAGCTTGGGTTTGCAATATTGCACATGGTTCATCACCTCCCAATGCCATAAGTTCAATCCCTTCCTAAACCCCATGGGTTAAGCCTGTGAGAATGGAATCTTGACCAAAGGTGTGAAAGTCCTCACTACTAACTACTAGTCCCAAGCCTGTTGGGAATTAGTGTATTCTTCCCATATCTGGATTTTGGTTTTACATTTTTGAGAAAACTTATTTAGTTATTTCTCCTTTTCTACCAAGGGAGTCACTATGTTGGGAGGTGCTCAAGGTGATATGACATGGTAGGATGGTAGGGAAGTTAATGAATTGTATCCATTTAGCTTTAAACATGCTTCTTTTAGAATATTTTGATAAGAATGGCTCTCTATTCATGAGCAGTCACATCTGGAATTTCATTGCAAGGGAGAATTTGTCCCAACTTTGTTCTTGCCAGTTACATCCTCCCCGTTTTAGACTTCATGGATAATTTTGTTTACAGGTTTTGTGGCTCCCATGATACATGTATGGTGCACTCATCACATGCAAGGACTTAAGGTCAGTTGTGGGAAAAAGCTGTGCAATTTAGTACAATAGACTATTCAACTACATCTTTTGTGGATTAGGACATGTGGACAATTCAACCTATAAAGGTGGTGTGATGGGTGCAATTGCAGTGGTTGCAACTTGCAAAGCCTCAGGTGTGGATAGTTCAACCTAAAAAGGTAGTGTGATGGGTGTATTTGCAGTGGTTGTAAAGCCTCAAGAGTTATTTGTGGGTTGCCATGACTCATGAGGGATGAATTCACATTTTGTACCCATTTATTTCCAGATGTCCCTCATTAAGTACTAGTTTAAGACTCAAGACTATGTTCTATAGTGATACACCTCAAATCAAAAAGTTGTATATGATATCTCCTTGTCCTTGACGCAAATATTTTAACTCCGAACCTTGTACTTGTTCCCTAACTCAAAATTTGTCTAATATGATATAAAATGTTAATTCATGTTGAAGATGGATTTTATTACTATAATTTTTGAAATTTAGAACAATATCCTCATAGTTGCAATCTAATTTTCTGCAAGATTTTTGTAATAATATCTTCATAGTTGTAATCTAATTTTCTGCAAGATTTTGTAATAATATCTTCATAGTTGTAATCTAATTTTCTGCAAGATTTTGTAATAATATCTTCATAGTTGCAATCTGATTTTCTACAAGATTTTTGCAATAATATGTTCATAGTTGAAATCTGATTTTTTGCAAGATTTTTGTTGAAATATGACCTTGGTAATTCTAGTGTCTTTTCATATGTTTAAGAGAATACGTAAAATGCTTTAAATTCTGAAGCAACTAATCAAAAATTCTTCCATATCTGTAAATATAATAGCTAGTTAACGAGAACCTTATCATTTTCTTTTTTGTATTCATGTTTTTCTTCTTTTCAAGGATTAAATTAGTAAGGCATTAATAATTTAATTATGGTTTTCATTCTTGTCTCATGTCATTTGGGACATGCAGGTCACATTGTAACATCATACTCACAATAAATCTCAAATGATGAAGTGGCTGAGCAAGCCTTTAAAGGTTCAAGTCACAAAGTGTCAGTTGGACACTACGTAGGGGTGCATTTGGAAATGATAATGTAATTTGGCATGTGGCCTCTAATGCCATGAAAATCCCTAATTCATCAGAGTGTATAGTCTTTTAAACTTCAATCTTCTATCTATCAGCTCTAAGAAAGTTAGCACCATTCTAGTGATTAATTTGAAACTATACTTTAGTGGAAAAATTCACTGTTTTTTGGTGGAATAGATCATAATTTATTTTGATATTTTTTTGCAAGTGTACTAGTCATGATGATAAATGTGTGGTTTACTTCAGAGGGTTCTCAGTTATTTCTAGATACCATTTTCATAATTTTCTCTGAATACTTCTCTAGTGCTTTACCTTCATATTTTATCCCCTGCACAATTGCTTCTGAGGTCCATGTTGTTATGTTTATTGGTTGTTTCTGTGGAAACATTTTCCTCAGGTTATGCAAGGTAAATCCAAATGCAAAAATACTATTTTACATATTGATATGTGTTCAAGACATTGTTGTGTGATACTTGAATTTCATAAATCTAGATTTCTATTTCGTTATCTATATCAATATATAAGAACAGGTTCATGGATTGTTCATATTTCTCAAAATGTGTAGTTTTCCTTTCCTGTTGCATGTTCTTTTATATTGTTTTGTTGTGATTCAGATTTCTAGTTGTGCTTTCCAATTATTCTCCTACATAGTACATGCTTTGATATATTATATCAAAAGTCTTACCAATATGATAACATTGATTGTTCTATGTGGATATTTTTGTTCAGGATGGTCCATTACAGAATCAAGATGAGGAGCTGGATCATGCAATTGCACTTTATTTTTTTGAAGAACTAACCAAACCAGATGATATATGATGGAAATTTAATTTTTTTACAGTTATTTTAGTTTAATTATATCATTTAGCTTGATGATTTTCATATATTCAACTAGAATTTTGATGCTTAACAAGACTTTGTCATTTCCATGTTTTAGTGAAACTGTTTATGGTTTGATACTCTCATACAACCTTTATCAAGTTACATGCACCCTCATTAGAAAAAACAAGAGAATTTTTCTTGCCATGAATATCTTTCTTTGTCATTATTGACTTAAGAAAGTCTTTTAGCTAAGAAACTAGTTTCAAGGTTATGGCATAACTTGTCATATAAATTGAACAGAAGTTATATAGAAAATGTTAACTTGTAAACTACTTACTGTTTTTAGGCTTTCCATTTAAAATCTACTTCAATTTTAACTTTGAACGAGTTGAGGACACTGAATTCTTTTAGTTTTCTTGGTTCTTATTCCTTTGGTGTATCTTTGCACCTTTAGGGGCAATTTCTAGTTTAAAGTATAATTCTTTAAAGGGTTCTAGCTCAATGGAAGAGCACCTGCTTTACAAGCAGGAGGCTGGTGGTTCGATTCCATCGTGCCTTGATATTCATAGCAAATGGCGAAGATCAATTTATGGTGACGGATGCTCTTTTGACCATCACCAATGAGCTTATGGTGACATTTATCGACCCTCGCCAAAATATGAAATGGTGACGGTCAACGAATGCCACCATATATACACATCAATAGTGACGACCATTAAAGGTCCGTCACCATAAATCATTGTTGTTGACATGAAATGGTGAGGGTCAATGTTTGTCATTATAGTCATTATTCATGACGGACCTTGATGTCACCAATGAGTTTATGGTGACAGTCAATGAACGTCTCCATACATATGCACCAATAGTGACAGCCATGAAAGGTCCATCAAAAAAAATATTTGTTGTTCATATGAAATGGTGATGGTCACTATCCGTCATTATAATCAATATTCGTGACGGACCTTGAATGTCACCACAACACATACTTTCGGCGACGCCACCTTTGGTGACGTTCAATTATTTGGTGACGGAGGCTATTGTCCATCAACATTGCTTATATGAAATGGTGACGGTCACTATTCGTCACTATAAATCATTATTGGTGACGAAACTTGAATTTCACCACAACACCTATACTTTCGGCGATGCCACCTTTGGTGATGTTCAGTTTTTGGTGACGAAGGCTCTTTTAACCCTCACCAATGAGCTTATGGTGACAATTTTATCCCCTCACCAATGTGCTTTTTTCTTGTAGTGCACATAATTTTCAACAACAGAAGCACAACATTCAGATGAAGCAAGCAAGTTGGTAAAAGCTATGCATGACATGTCTATTCAGACCAATGAGATAAAATGACTTAAATAACAACTTAAAAGTCTTGAAGATGAAAATAAGCTTGCCAAGATAATGCATAAAAATGAAGAAGAACGAGCTAATAGATTAAATGAGCAGCTGAAAAAGTTAGAAAAATAACTAACACTAAAGGAAACAATGGCACATGTCAAGCAACAGCTATGGTCCAATATCATTGAGTCTATTAATGATATTTGGCCATCCATACAGGTCATATATGAGTAGAAAGACTTAGTGAAATCAGCAAGAGAAGAAATTCAAAAGATAAAAGACGATCTTGGAAAGAAACCTAAAGAAGCTCTTGAAATCATCAAATTTCTAAATTCTAAGAACATCCAAGAGATGGAAAAAATTGGAATTAATGATGGGATAGAAACCATCCTAAAAGTTAGGAAGTTAATTTCTAAGAAGAATTTGATGTACAATTCGAAGAAAAATGATAGAACATGGAAGTTTCTATCAAAAGGTTCATGATCAAGTTCGATGTTATTAGGCAAAGAGGCCTTCCCAATCCTCTAGTTATTAATGACAGATTAATGAAGCGAGATGATTATGATAAAAAGATAAGAGAGTTTTCAAAGGATCAAGTGAACAATTCAGCCTTGCAGGGAATCCGATCAGGGAAGGTAATGTACAACAGCTTTGAGAATTTGTTTTACCTACAGCATGAGGTAAAACACATATTTATCAACAAGCCTACATTCTCAAAATACACTGAAGCTGATGAGAATTTTAGGAGGATGATGAAGATAAAATTTCCATAGGATGAACTTCTGGAAAAATTAATTGATTTACTGTGAAATCAGATTGCAGTAAAAACAGAGAAGTAAAGGTTAAAACAAAATGTATAGTTTGGCAGTGAAAGAGTATCAGTGAAAGAATATCAAGATAAAGAGTATCAGTTAAATTCAAAGAAGAATTACAAAGCAAAGATGAATTCTCCAGCGTGAAATACACCTCATTGTCCATCTGTAGCTTTGTTGAACAACAAAGAGAGAAAGTAGTAACAAAATGAAGACAACAAACAACTAGCATTAGTTAGAAAGTTGTCACTATCTTCTTGCATGAAGATATTTATTTTCCATGAATAATTCCTAAGTTGTTTTTAGGATATTTTGTAAAGAGTTTTTGTATAAATACTTCTCATTTAGAAGTATTGAGTGTGGATGAATTGCTGAAAATTTCTATAGTTGTACTATTCTGAACCTAAGGGTCATTGTAACAATTTCAAGTCAGCAGACTGGATCAAATCAATAAAGCATCATATTATAGTATTCATGTGTTGGGCTACTACAGTGAAGTATTTTCACTTGTTTCTTTATCAATTTCTTATTTTCTTCATCAATACTTGAATGTGTTCTAAATCTAAATGATAAATCAGGAATTGTTATTTCAGAATATGTTAAAAGCACTCTGTTTTGATTGATTATCATTTATATGTTTTTCACTGATATCCAGATTAGGGATTAATTTCTCCCTAGTTTCGATTGACCTCTGCCTTTTCACTCATAATTTGGATTTAAGAACCCTTAATTGCTATTTTACCCTAATTTAAACCATTTTTACCGTCAACCTTGAAGATCTGAAGTAACTCAGCTATCTTTCCCTGTAAACATTTCCCTTTATAACTTGATCTTGATTTGACTGCTTGACACATATACTCCATTAGCCCAAAGGAATATGGACCTACATCTATCCATCTGAGTAAGTGATTTCACCACCAAATCAAATCAAAATCCAAAGCCAATTTAACCTACATAACTAGCCTAAAATCAATTATAATCAACAAAGATAAATCATATATAATAGCCCTCTCTGAGCATTAGGAAGGCTAGATCCCAAGGTTAAAAAGTATGTTTTTGGTTACCTCTAATATTCTTTAAACTAAAATAAAAAATCTCACAACTACTAAGAATTATTGGAGTGATAATAGGAATCGTTAACATAATTAATTATAATTACAATATCTATAGGGGATTAAATACTAGGGGTCTTGTAATCTCCCCCCTTATTAAAGGAACATCATCCTTAGTATTCTCCAAATTTCATGTGTTATCCTTATTAGCATATCATTCTTGGTGTCTCTTATTCATTGCAGTGGTATATGGAGTTCTTCTTTTAAGTTGCACCAACATCCTTACTCTTTCATATCAAGATCATTTTTCATGCCCTTTATCTTTAGGACTACATTAGAAATGGTATTTGTCTTCATATCCTAGTTACATCACGACTTATATAATTCTCTTTAGTTCTTACATTAGAAACCCATTATAACATGTTATATGACCATTTTTGTATACAGTCATTAACTTTTCCATAAGAGATCTCAATTTCCACAAGGAAACATGCAATCCAACCAATGAAACATTCAAATAAATACTTATATGTAAGTTTATCATTAACTTCATCAAGATTCCATATGTAACAAGTTAAAAGCATTGCTTGAATTAGACACACCCATTCACACTAATGATTCCAATAAATGTATGACATAATATTTTCATATCTAGCTCATTCGAGCCTCCTCTTCCTTGTAGTCACTAACACTTTTACGTTTACTCAATACCCCTATTTGTTACACAATTATTTGGATGATCTACTTGGTCAAAACCTTATTACATATTAATACAAAATTGATTGTTAAATTATTATAACCAATGTATTACTATATAATTCCCTGACATAGTTCCTATGTATTTCTCTAACATGGTTTACTTATCATTTCTCAGCACATTCAAGGCATTTCATAGTGTTACAATGTCAATACAAGTACCTAGTTCCCACACCTCCTAATTCATAATATTTATTGGTCCTTCCTAGATAATCTCATCGCCTTACCTACATTACAAAATATAATTCTCATGAGATATATTCTAAAAATTTTAGTTAAATATTTTGTTTTCCAAACTTGCTTCAAACAAAAGCCGGGTCTCAAAAACATGAGACTTGTCTCATAATGTTGAGTTTATTGTAGGTGATAATATTCCTAGCCTTCATCATGGGCATATATTCCATTCCATACCCAAGGAGCTCTACCTACACTATGTATTTTCACTCAGGAAAGTAATGTTATTTTCTTACGAATAAAATCCTTTCAATATATCATTTACAACAACCATTGAATTGGTTTGAAAACCATTATATAGTCAATCATTCAATAATTTTAGTTGCACATCATACAACTAAAATTATTCCATTATTGAATTACATATTCATTTAATATGATGAAATTCATTCTAAAGTATTCATGTAGTAATCATACTTTTCATGCTTGCAAATAAAATTAGTTCAAGGCTAAGAGTTTTATATTCACTCGCTTCACTAAGATATTTGTCTCAAACTTTAATAACAATCAATTTTCCCACTTTAATTTCATATGGGAATGAGAGATTCAAACCACTAATCTATAAAATTTTGTGTATATTCCACTAAACATTTTTCCATAACATATATGATAAATCTATATTTAAAAATCCAAAAGTCTATAATATTCAGGTTTATTCTTGTTTAGATTTATGGATATATAAATTAATATTTATTATGTATGCATGAAAATTAAAATTTATGCAAAAATAAAATAAAATAAAAAATAAAAACTCAAAAAGCTACATTTTACATCAGATATATCTTGGGAAACCCTTTCAGGAGAAAACCCAGCTAGAAGGTGAAGCCATTGTACTGTCTTTCCTTGAATAAAAAATTCTTACAAGTACAATTAACTATTTTCGATGGTCGGTGGGAACTGAAAAGTAAAAATAATCTCTATGTTCTCTCTCCCTATCCCTCTCATACAATTTTCTCCTCTATGGAATAATTTCACTTGAAAAACAATGGAATCCCTTTTTCTCTAAGTGGCTGAGTTATAACACATCTTGATAACCTACTAGTTGTTAGGTTTGACACCCTCAAATCTTAACCAAAGTTACAATATGGAATATTCTAGAGTCTTTTTCATCATAATAACATGGATAACACAATTTTCATGAATAATAAGGCCTCACATGGCATCATATCCCATTATGGTAGTGAAAATAGAAAGGTCAACTCTAAGTGGCATAATTTTTGCATACAAACTTTAATTGAGGTGATTCTTATGTTGCTGGAATGGAATTTGTGTGTATAATAGAAATAAAATGTGAAATGCTAAAGAAACAAATATTTACCCCCAAAAATCATCATTGTATGTCTCAAAATGCTCATTGTATATTTCAGAACACAATTTTCCAAATTGGGTCCCACTGATAAAGATGATCCTCTGATCTGATTCCTCCACTTTTTCTGCTTTGAAAGGATCGGGAAGAATGAGAAACAATATAATGATCCAATCTGGATCAACCACTCACTTTAACACTTAATGATTTCTCATAACCATGAACAATATTTGCATTTAATGACACTTGATCATTCTTAAGTTGGTCCTACAAAAGAATGCATGCATTCAATGCATCAAACATATAGATTGCTATTTTTTTAGAAACCATTCTCATTTAAAATGTAACCATACTTGTATAATACTCCACTAATTATTTTAGTACTACCTGATATTAAATAGTCACAATTCCTGTTTATGTTCCTTAGTAGCACTCTTAACAGAATTCATATGCATGCATTTCGTTAATGCATTACGCACTATAAAATCCCTTAGACCTTTGATTATATTATTCATAGATCTAAATATTATCCATCAAGATATCTTGCATAGGTTTCTAATATTTTACCAAATCTTATGCGTTGGTAGTTGCTTTCCTTGATGATACCTCTATTTATAATTCATGCAATACATGCATTTGATCGAAGTATATTAGAAACAAAAAAGGAAAAATATATAGGTGCAACTTGCAGGAATTGTTATATAATTCCTTTAACTTAAACATTGCTGCATATTGGCTAATTTTTTCTTATCTGCATGGTTTCCACTACCATTCATTCTCAACCGATGATTTTTCAAGGATTCCATTTGTCTCCTTCTTAGCTTCTTAACAAGTTTCCCTTTTTCATTGTCCTCAAGACTCTTTGGAATGGTTAAATATACTTCTTTAGACTTCAATAATTTTTCCATAAATGATCCTTTGATATCAACTTCCTAAGAAAATTTTATAGATTTTGTTGATGCACAATTTCATTGAAACATTAATTATTATTCAAGTTAATCTAAACATATTCTATAAAACTTTTAATTAGTGAAAATTTAAACTTATTTATATCAACTATTTTATTTTTAAAAAAAATTCAATTGTGCATTCATATAATAGAAATAAATCAAGCATGATTAATCTTAAGGTATTTCACAATTCATTTCCTTTTAATTTAAAGAAAGTTATAATATTCAACACAAAAATAATCTTAAGGGGAAGTTCCCCTTTCTCAATATTTTGTGTAGCTTTGGAGCTCCATAATATAGCTATTCACATTAGCTCAATCAAGCCTTCCTTGGATGATTTATAGTTACTTAAATATAACATATTGATCAAACTCTACATTTAATGCAACAAGGAAAAAATTTCCAAGTTCATCCATATGTCCAACATATTAAACATATGCAAAAAACTTTATTAAAACTTTCTCTTAATTTTTAATAGACTAAAGAGACAAATTATTTCTTATAACAGTTGAGGGGTCTCTCCCATTTGCAACCTTGTGTGTAAAAGTCGTCTCAATGATTGGTTGTATCAATACCATTATCTTTATTTTTATAACCGTTTAACACAAAATTTCCCTCATCCAAACATCCATCACATTTTATCATTTCATAACTCTATCCATCCTAACAAATCATTTTCATATTCCACCCAAGGGACCATCTTTTCATGGAAACTTCTCTATTTCACTTAGCCTGATCCTATCATGATTAGGCCACTAAATTTTGTCTGATTTCACTATCACATGCCTAAATGACCATTATATCATTTATATGAAAAACTTGCACTTCATAACTGATTTAATTAACTTTATATCTCAAGCCATCCTTTTTCCTTAAGGATAGAAACAACATGTCCATTTTATTAATTTCAATGATGTGAAATTAGTCCTTATAGCCTCACCACAAACTTATAAATTTCACTTTAGATTTGAGAGAATTACCCTTACTATTAACATTATCATGACATTAATCCCTCTCATTTCTAACAGTCACTCAATTTGTTTCTCTATCATAATCTACGCAAAATTCTTGTACTTATGAGAGAACCCGCTGGCAATAATACCTCATGTTCTCATTCACATGTCAAGGATAGTACTATATTTTCATTAGTATCCTTCCATCTTAGTTTGGAAAATAAGTCTTGCAAAGCTATCATGGGATTTCTCCTTTTCAAAAATCAAAGAATCGTTGAAAAAAAATTCATTTCTCTAATGAAAACCATGACTTATCAATATCTTTTCCTCTTATATGGGGAAACCTAATATACGCATTTGCATCACCCAGTTTCGAAGTGGGTACCTGTACCAACTTTATTTAAGGATATTTTTATCTCCATTAGGCACGCATCCTTATATGGTTAGCATACCAAAAATTGACCTTACCAACAATAACATTACTTGATTTTCCATAGAAAATGAAAATCTATGTTAGTGTCTTAAATGACATAGCCAATTAAAATTACTCAACTTATCTTACTTTTCATAGCGAAAAGTAACACATTAGTGAAACATGAGATTTTAAAATATTTTCAACCCATCTTTGTTATATTATCAATATATAATACAACTATCTAGGGCTCTACAAGGGATAATGGTCGTCATGCATCCACAAGTAAAAGATACAAAAAAGAATAAGATACACTGATGATATACCTAATGTAGAGCTCAATCATAAGTGCCATGATCATATCCTGAAAACATCTGCCTAATCCTTCGGCTCTGCATTTGCAACATCCACTTATTTTCCTCTATGAGTGAACCAAGTCCATCTTCACACTGAACACGACTCTACCTGCTGTTATGCTGATTGTAAGTCCATATACACATCAACACATCGAGACTCCATTTGAGTTGTTCAAAACTATGTTTTTGAACAAATCCCTCTTCCCATTGCTGCTCCTCAGCTACACAAAATATTCTTCCACTATATCCTTCCATTGTTTCTATTTAAAGGCTAACACAGGGGAGGAGGGAAGCCACATATCACTATTGGAAGTCCTTATCCAATTAGTGAATATGTGCTGATGTGCTTTTTTTCCTTTACCTCCTTTCTATGTCCTTCAAGAACTATACCTGAGCTCACCAAGTCTTCCAATGCTAGTAGTCCATTAGTACTTCAATGTACTACCCTTAGGGCTCCAACCTTCACCCATCTTACAACTAACAAAGTCCTTCTTGACAAGTTGATCTAGGAATACTTTGGGTCGCCTACTCGCTGCCCTTGAAAAACCTTAAGGCACGGACGCTTCATATCTTCCCACTTTCAATCCCATCTAGACTTATCTATGTCTCTGAGTAAAGTGCCCTCTATTACGAAATATGGTAGCGATTTCACAAATATGGGACTCTTTAATTGTTCCCTCACCTAGGACTTATTCTCATTGTGAAATTATGTTCAACCACAATATACACACCCATATCTTCCCAGATCTAGGGCTTTAGGTCTGCCATAGAGCACTTCTATTTTCACTTCATACAAGTCACACTTCTACTCACACTTGGATTCATATTGTGAGGTTATACATGCCATACAATCCACAAAGATTTCCACTTCTCCTAATCACTATGTCCTCTACACATAACTCAAACCTGAGTTTATAAGGCTTCATTGGATGACTCGACACCCTATCCTTCACACACATATCCAAGCAACATACACAGTTTCTCTAAGAATACTTGGTATGCACTGAACAAACCTTACTAGTGCTCTTATAGATCTATTATTCAATTCTAGAGAAACCCTCCAACATTAAGGTGCTATGAACTTGCTATAACGTTACAAGGCCATTATTATAGTGCATATTCTTATGCAAAACCCTTCTCATAATCTGTGTTGGTGTCAAAATATTGAGCAACTCATCTTCTGCAATAGATATACATATTTAGCCTTCTATTATAGGTTCATGGCTTCTCCATGGATCACTTCTCATTGTGAGGGAATTATACTCCTTGATGCATTGTACCATGCTTCCAAATTTCTACCCATAACTCTATTTAGGCCAGATCATATAAGAGCAGAAGAATTCCTATCTCGACCTTATTTTCTCTCAATCTAACCCTTCTAGGTTTGCGACTCCTCTTATCTGGATTTATTTTCTTGTTTCTTCCCTATTTCTTGCCCTATTCTATAAACCTTATCTGCCTCATTTTCCGCCTTTGTTCTTTCATTTTTTATCAAGATATCAACCTCCATAGTTTACTGATCTAGACTAAAAAGATAGGCATATCAGTTTGCGACTTTATCTCATGATGGAGAGCTTCCTCTAAGGGTCTTGACCCTCACACTTGTACATAACCAAAGAATCATGAAGAAAATTATAAGGTTATGGCATCATGGAACTAGCCACATGTAGGGCTCGCATATCTGATCTCTCCTTGAGCATGAGTGCCCTTGAGGAACTTCCTCCATTAAATTTGAGCGTATATGACCTCCTTTTATACCTGGTTCTGACCTTTCTTTCTCCCACTTGACCTAATTAGATCTCTACCATCTAGAGGTACTTGGACATCCTACCTAGGCTACATCCTCACTAGCCTCTTCATCAAATGAGTTTTCTCTCACTTGATTCCTAGCCTTATGCTAAGGCCTTCTTTAAGTAGATTTCCCAAGACTTCTTAAGAACCCTATAGACCTTAGGAGTTTTATCTTCCTTTAGACTTGTTAATTTAATTTTAATTTTCCTTTAATTTTTTTTTTGAATTTTAAACCCCAACTAGGTCTAAAACCCCTTCACTTGGATATGTTTCTCACAAACCCCCTTTTGTGACCAAAATTCTCACAAAACCTATCCGGGCTTGTGGAATACCTCCCAAGGTACAATTTTCTACACTCCCTCTTAGTGAGGGAGGTACTTCCAATGAGGTATCCAACATCACCAATGGCACTAGCCCACTAAAATCCATCTCTGTAGCATGCCATATAGCATGGATCATAGTCACTATGTATTTTCTGTTCCAAATTAGAACCTACAGAACTCGAACTTCCTTAGGGTTGCTCCCTCTGAGGATAGACTCCCTCTGAGCCTACATGATCTTCACTGGCCCACAAGATTCCTCATGCATACTCTGATCCACTGACCCATAAAGTAGTGCTACAATACCATGCTTATTTTACATGGAAAATGAGAATCTAGGTTACTGTCTTAAAATATCTGACATAACCAACTAAAATGCTTCAATGTATCCTACTGTGGACAATGGAAAGTAACACATCAGTGAATCATGAAATTTTTAAAATTTTATAACCCATATTTGTTATATTATAAACATATCGTACAACTATATAGGGATCCTTTATAGGGGATAATGGAGCTCATACATCCACAAGTAAAATATACAAACAAGAAAAACATAAACCAATCGTCTAGATGATGTAGAGCTCAATCAAAGCTGCCAAGCTCGTATCCTAAACACATCTTCCCGGTCCTTCGACTCCTCATCTGCATCATCCACTTATTTTCATCTATCAATGAAAAAAGTCCATATTTCCACCAAAAACAACTCTACCTACTCTCATGATGATTATAAGTCCATATACACATAAACAAATCGTCACATCGAGAATCTATTTGATTTATTCACAACTCTGTTTGTGAACAACTCCCTCTACCCACTACTACTCCTCAACTACACAAGTCTTCTTCCCACTATAGCTTTCCACTGCTGCAATTTTAAGGCTAACATAGGGGAGGAGGGATGCCACCTATCACTGCTGGAATTCCTTCTCCAATTAGTGAGAATGGGCTGATATGATCAGATCTCTTTCCCTCCTTTATTTTTCCTTCAAGAACTAGTCCCGAGCTCACTATTTCTACCACTGCTAGCAGTCGATCAGTCCTTCAATGTACTGCACTTAGGGCTCCAATATTCATCCATCTTACAACTCACAAAGTCCTTCATGACAAGATGATATAGGAATACTTTTGTTCACCCACTTTCATCCCTTTAACAAAATTAAGGCACCCAATTCATCTTTCCACGTGGACACTTCAAAGTTTCTCATTTACAATCCCATCAAGATTGATATAAGGATCTAAGTAAACTTCCCTTTGTTTTGAAATAGAAGAGATATTGTATAGTTCTGGGACTCTCTAAGTCTTCCCTAGCCCAGGGATTCTTCTCACTATGAAATTTTGTTCAACCATAGTGTACACAACCAGATCTTCCAAAATATAAGGCTCTAGGTATGCCATACGTCACTTCTCCATTCACTTCATACAAGCCACACCTTTTCTCACACTTGGATTCATCTTGTGAGGTTATACATTCCATATAGTTCACAAAGGCTGTCGGTCCTCCTAGTCACTATGTCCTATACACAGAAATCGAGCCTGAGATTTTTAGGCTTCATTGGATGACTCAATGGCCTCTCCTTCACACATAGATCCAATAAACATACATAGTTTCTTTGAGTAAACTTGGTATGCACTGAAAAACCATTGTTAAGGATATTGTAGATATTTTGTTCAATGCTAGAGTAGTCCTCCTACATTAACATTATGTGACCTTGCATCTAACGTTAAAAGGGAACTATTATAGTGCACATTCTTGTGCAAAACCCTTCTCAAAATTAACTATGGTGTCACAATATTGAGCACCTCATCTTCTGTAATAGATCTACATATTTAGCCTTCCATTGTAGGGTCTTGTCTAATCCAAGGATCACTACTTGTTTTGAGTGTTTTACACTCCTTGATGCATTTTACAGTGCTTCCATACTTTGTCTTACATCTCCTGTCTCAACCAGATTAGATATTAGCAGAAGGATTCCTATCTCCACCTTATTTTCTCTTGATCTATCCCTTCTAGATCTGCGGCTCCTCTTATCCGGTTTTCTTTTCTTATTTCTGCACTATTTTTGTCAGTATTCCATACAACTTATCAACCTTCCATTCCACCATCATTCTTGCACTTTTTATCAAGATATCAGCCTCCCTAGTCTGTTGATCTAGGCCATAAAGATAGGCCTATCAATTTGTGACTTTATCTCAAGATGGAGATCTGCCTCTAAGGGTTTCAATCCTCACACTTTTACATAACTCAACAATGATGAAGAAAACTATAAGGTTGCAGCATCATGGAATTAGCCCCATCTAGGGCTTGCAAATATGATCTCTCCTTGAGTACGAGTGTCCTTGATGAGCTTCCTCCGTTAAATTTGAGCATATACAACCTCCTTTCAGACTTGCTTATGACCTTTCCTCCTTCCACTCGGCCTCCTTAGATCTCTGTGATCTAGAGTTACTTACACCTCCAACATAGGCTACATATTTGTTATCGTCTTCATCAAATGAGCTCCCTCTCACTTGATTCCTAGCCTTATTCTAAAGACTTATTTAAAAAGATTTCCCAAGACTTCTTAGCAACCCTATATACCTGAGGGGTTTGATCTTCATTTAGACTTAGGAATTTAATTTTTATTTTTTAATTTTAAATCCCAACTGGTTCTAAAACCCCTTCACTTGGATATTTTTCTCACAAAACCATTTTTGTGACCAAAATTCTCACAAACCCCATCCGGGCTTGTGGAATACCTCCCAAGCTACACTTTTCAATAGGTTTACCTGTTTCTCTTAACTCACATCATCATTCAAGAAATTACCATGCATCCATATCATGCATTATACAAATAAATCAAGGGTACTTTTATATATGCTCATACACAAGCACACTCATGTGTATTACCTAACACATGTTCCTTTCACTTATATTTAAAATAAATCTAATTTGCAAAGGTCAAAGTTTCTACTCACTCATTGCATAATAAAAATTATGACTTTCCTTTCCAAGAGTGTTATTCTGTTGCAAACTTACATCCAAAATAATCATGTTCCACATAGGCTCTCACTAATACAACCCAAGAAGTGTTGAATATGCCAAAAAAGCTTCAAGTAACTCTTTCATTTCTTAACAACTAAGTTGATCCATGCATATTTCCTCATGCATTTTAACCAATACAATCACACATGTTCCTTTCAAGGAATGCATTAACCACATCCATAATATTCCATGCTCTCTAGAATTATTATCCATTTTACTCAAAGAATAATTCCTTAACCACCTAGGACACAATTCTTAGAAATAAAACCTTGACATTTTAACTTAGGCTTCTTTATTTGCACATAAGATGCAAGGTCTTGTCTCATCCATTGGATAATAAGCTTCAGCCACATCATCCCTCTATGGATGAAATCCTTTTATGGATATTTAGACACGGCCACTTCCACACTATCCATTTTTGCAATGCACTCTAGCATTTCATTAAACTAGTGTATTCAAATTTGTTCACATAGACATATGCATATGCATACATGTAAAGCACAACTTTTCAAAGCATAATTATCTTCTCCTTGAAAACACTCTTTCATCTACGTACTTGATCAAATCCAGGTAATCAAACTTATCTAAGAACACCTTAAAAAGTACTATTACTGCCAAACATAACTAGTAAGCTCCCTTATTACTCCTAATGTAGTGTATCTCTAGTCCTTGAGGGCTAGTATATAAACCAAAACTTTGATACCACTCTGTAACACCCAAGCACCCAAGCTTTAAGTAACCTTAAGGATGAGTGTTAAATTTTTTTTCTTTCCTTTAACTATTTATAACATCACTTCTAATCTCTCCATCATATTTCTCTCACCGAGGTCTTTCTAATGATATAATTTTTTCCCTCTTCCAAGTTAGAAACACCATGATATGGCCATTGCAAGATTTTTATACTAACACCACATCAACGTATCTATACATCTAATGCATGGTGACGTGCAAACCAATGCAATGTGTCACCCAAAGGGTGATTTTTATACACTCCTCATGAATCACGTTCTTTTATTTATTTACTGAGAACAATAAGTTACCCTTTCCCCGAACCTTGATTCTTTATTAGTTGTACACTTCAAATAATTTATTTATTTATTTACTGAGAAGAATAAATTACCCATTCCCCGAACCTTGATTCTTTATTAGTTGATGTACACTTCAAATAATTGTGTCAAATATCAAAGAAGTTAAATAGTAACTTATTACCCATTTCTTGGCTTGATTCACTGAAAAAATTATTCTGTGTTATTTACATCAAAGTAAAAGTACTTGGACCAATTTAAAAAAATATATATATTTTAATGTATTTTTTCGACCTTATTCCAAATTATATAATATTTTAATATCCACCATTTGCAAGGTAGAGATCTCTTTAAAAAAAAAATTCACTAACACTATATACCCCGGCTTCCTCTTCTTGAAGAGGGGAGACACAACTTACCCCTGCATGGCCAAGTTGGCACATTTTATACTTTGTGCAATTTCTAAAGAAGAGAAGACTTACCACATAGTCTTAAATCATTAATATGAATATATTCTATTAACAAAGACAAAAAAAAAAAAAAAATTATCAGAAATGGAGAAAAAAATTGACTTATCATGATATATTTCACACTAATTTACTTGGTAATTACATTAAATTTATCTTTGGACATATTATCTTCTTCGAAGTAATATAATATAAAACTATTGAGCACCAAAATAGTTGAGAAAAGAAAAATATCTCCTCATTTAATATAAAACTATTGAGCACCAAAAAAAGGTGAGAAAAGAACAATATTTCCACTAAATGAAGGAGGATTTCACTTGGAAATAGTGGAAAAATGTTCTAGATTTGTATGAGTTATAAGGTATTTTCTAGAGGTCATTGTTTCCAATGTGTATGATTTGTAGTTAAGCCAAAGTCTCCATCCTCCAAATTCTCAAATTATCATGTTTATCAAGTTGGTTGATCCCATCATTACGTAATGGAAGATGGAACACACTATCATGTATTTGGTATAAGCAGTGCCAAATTAATATAAGTATCATTTTTATCAATTCTATGAGATTCGTTAGTTTAAGTTGGTATCATAGACAGAGGGATGCATATCTCAGAGCTATAAGGTTGAGATATGTGAGAATCAATTCCTGATCTACATTTTTGTTTTGTAAATTTGGTAGGTCCTTGCTATTTTCTATTTATCATAAAAAGGTAGGTTGCAACATATACAAAGTTAGTGACCTCAACCTACCCGAAGGAAACCAGGTCCGTTGGTCACCTTGAAGCATTAAAATCCAACCAAAATTGATATTTTTTTCCTTCTACTAGCTGCTATGGCCATTTTAATATTTAAGAGAAAGTTAAAATGACAACAGAGAACATAAACACTATCCGAAAAAAGCATAAAAACTTAAAATTGGTGTACTAGCCATCATAAGAGTCAATCGGTACTGGATCCTTTACTGTGGAACCAGGCATGTCCACTTGCTGCATCTGTTGAATTTTCCTTTCAATTATGCCAATTATGGCTATTGTATGGTACTGTGACATGTTGATATCTTGGAGTTGAGTTTTGATATCCTAAAGTAGTGAAAGTACTGCAAGACTTCCTTCTATCGGCTGTAGACTTTGCAGTGCTTTGGCCAGGACACATTTCATTATCCAATATGTGTGAACATTTTGGTGAAATAAAGAGAGGCAACCTCTTTTATTTGCAGGATCATTGAAAAAATCCATAGTTTCCTCTTGTTCCTCAATATCTTCCTCATTATTGTTGCTCTCTCTCCCAACCTTGGATTACATTTCTGATTTGTGGAGGATTACCAACAGAGTAAACTTTTGAGAGATTCTCCATTATCTTTTTCTTTGTCTTCCTGCCTCACTTTCTTGGCTCAGCTGTATTGTTTGAAAGCTATTGCTTCCCTTTATCTATGGACTTGGCCAGTCGCTTCCTAGATTGTCTTTTAACCATTTCTCTGAGATGAACCTTTTGCTACACTAAACCAGTATAAATTATCTGAGAGCCTATATAATGTGAGGACAGAGTTATAGTTAACCCATGCATTGTCAAGAATATTTCCACCTCTGTGGAATGTATCGCGGAGTTATTAATGCGAGTCCCTTGACAAAGACAGAGATCGAAAAAATGTGATAGGCTATCTAGATTACCATCTACAGACCCTACCAAGAAAGAATAACTAAGAAAGAGGGCAACCAAATTATCACCAAAATCACTTGAAAAAATAGGGCAGAGGCCTTGCGACTTGTCCTCACAATGCCTACAAAGGTTTTCAAACATTTGCGACTGCCGAGACCATTCCGAGCAGGGATAACTAAGAAAGAGGCTAACCCAATTATCACCAAGACCACTTGAAAAACTAGGGCAGAGGCCTTTTGGCTTGTTCTCACATTTCATACTAAAGTTTCCAAACATTTGCGACTGCCTTACATGATTGAGCTCTAGTCCATGCATACAACAAGCTAAAATCCTATAAGAAAACTGCAATTCCAAATTTCTACAAGGATTTTGAAAACATGGTTGAATAGTCTCCTGCGAAATAAACAGATTGATATTTTTGAACGAGCTACATGTACTAGCATAACCCATACCAGGAAAATCCTTACGGACAGAACATTTACAATTCCTACCCATGCAACATCTACCCTGACCTCTACAGAGATTGAAGGTTAACAGAAGAAGGGTGGATTGAAGAAAAATGAGATACCAATGTGCCCAAGCTCGAAGCCTCTCCACAGTGCCTTCAATGTTTCCAGGCAAGGCGTACTTTGCAACAGTTCGTCCCAATCCTCCATTACTGCTCCTTCCAGAATGATTAGATTGCTTCTATTTCAAAGTTTCCTTATTTAAACTCTCCCTCCTCTGCTTTTTCCAATGCCATCCTCACACTGCGAGTTGGAATTCCATTCCTATCATAATGAAACTAAATGTTGCGTACCTTCCTTCATGCTGGAGACTTAATGTTGTCAGGAATTCGCCTGATGGTAACACATGCCCTCGCATGTCTGTCGTCCTCCACTTGCCCTGTAGTAGTTTACACTGGGAACCCCGATCGGGGGTCTTGGATTCTAGTTATGTCTCATTCAATAATGATCTAGAGAGGGTGTAATTGTATATCCTATATTATGTCTCTTTGATTCACTTCCAATGGTCATCCCTCATTACGACATCCCCAGTTTGCTAAATAGTCTGTAGCCTCATTTCCTGATATACGAACATGCGAGGGTATGAGATACTGGATTTCCTAAATAAGTGATCCTATCTCTAGCGTGCCATCCTCCAGCTTTTGCTTCTCTTCTCCCATGATGTCCCTTGCTGCAATTTTCTTATCACCCCTGTGACCATTGCAGAGTCCCCTTCTAAAATGATTCGATGGTAATTTTATTTTTTTTCTATTATTAGCCCTTGTTTCAATGTTGTTAGCTCAACTTTGTTATTTGTTGCATACCCAATTTCCATGGCATATACCTTGCAAGCTATACCTTGAGAGTTTCTAAAAATCCCTCCTAATCCTACCTGTCCCGGGTTGCCTTTTGACACCCCATCATAAATGATGTTGATGAATCCATTCTGAGTTTTTATCCACTTGTCTTCTGGATTTTTCCAAAGTGGTTTAAATTTCCAAAGAGTATTTTCCAGCATTTGAGGTTTTAAATTCAATTTGGAAAGGATACTGCCTTCTATACCTTCAATTTTTCACTCGTCCTCTGTCCATTTCTCTACCAATATGGTCTCCCGGATATTTTCAATGACCCCCTACCATATTTGATTGTCTTCACGAGCTTCTCCCCAGAAGATACAATGATTCATTTCTTTCCAAATACCCCATAATATAAATCCCAGCGATAGTCTCCATGCTCTATTCAGGACTTCACATTTAAAACCCCCTTTTATCCTTTTAATGATGGTCTCATTTATGTTTGTATTATCTCTATCAGTTTGCAAAAAGAGCATTTCATTATTATGCCATACAGTCTCTGCTATTTCACAGGTATTTAGAAGATGTTCTGTTGATTCTGATTGTCTATTACACATATGACAAATTGAAGGACCATACATTCCTTGCCATTGTAACTGATCCTAGGTCAGTATCTTTCTGTGACTTAGGAGCCAAAGGAAATGTTCCACTTTTTCCCAATGATTGATTGACCAAATTTTTCTCCATATGGGTATTGATATATTGTCAAGATTATGTGCTTTAACATAGTATCCCTCCTGTATAGTAAACATACCTTTGCTTTGATAACCACCCTGAGAATATCTCTTCCTGTTGCTGCAACTAATTTTTTTGTTTTCAATTCTTTTTCCAGATTGTTCCATTGTAGTGTCTATAGGGCTTCTGGCCAATGTATTTTATGTTTCCATTTTATCCATTGATTGTTCTCTTGCTGGCACCAGTAGTTATTTATTGTTCTCCTATTAGGAATATTTGTGAATAGGAATATTTCCCCTAGATCTAGACAACTAAAGAGTTTTTCTCTCTGTTGCCACAAATCCTCCCAAAACAGAGCCTACCTTCCTTCCCATACTTCCCAGAAACTATATTGTTGTATTAAATCTCTATTGATAGGTTCTAGATTCAAGATGTTAAACCCTTTTGGGCTAATATCTACTTTTATTTTTCCTATTACTGTCATTGGCATATCATATTTTCTCTCCGAAATCAATTTCCAGAGATCTTGTCCTCCTCGTAGCCATCTCCACCATAATTTTTCTCCCATAACTTGATTTAATACATAGGGATCATGAAGGCCCAATCCTCCTACTGTTTTTAACTTTGTAAGCTTATACCATGACAGGAGCGCCCATTTCCGAGCATCTTGTTCTCCTTGCAAAAGAAATTTCTTGAAAATGTTCACCATTTTATTACATATAGTTTTTGGAGTTGTCCTCCCAGATAACTGATAAACGGGTAATGATTGAAGAACATATTTTAGTAATATTACTCCGCTTGGGGCATTCAAGGCTCAGAATGCCCAGTTTTGTAATATTTTTTACAGGTGATTTAGGAGGTCCTTCCAATCTGCGACCCTTAAATAATATGTATTTAATGGAAAGCCCAAGTATTTCATGGGGAAGGTTCCAATTCTGTAGCCCAGCATTCTGGATAGGAATATCTGTGTAGCATCATTAATATTAAAAAAATAAACATTTGATTTATCAGTATTAACCAGAGTACCTGAAGCATCCATGAAAATTTTTAGGATGTTTAAAATTAATTTTACCTCCCGCACTAATGTGTGACAAAATAAAAGGATGTCATCAACAAAATATTGATGCGTGAGAGTTAGATCAAGTCCCCATAGGTTCACTCCTTTTAATTTCCATCCAGATAATTGAGCTTTAATTAATCTTCCCAATCCTTCAGCAACTAAAATAAACAAGAAGGTGAAAGGGGGTCCCCTGGCTGGAGGCCTTTGGATATGTTAAATGGTTGAGATGGAATTCCATTCAATAGGATCGAGAAATTAGGGGATGAAATCAATGAACTCAACCATTGTATCCATCTATTATCGAAACCAAAAGCTTTGAGAACTGGTAAAATGTAAGGCCAGCTTATACGATCATATTCCTTCGAGAGGTCTAATTTTATTAACATACCTTTCACTTTGAGCGTCCTTAAAGAGTGAATTGCTTCTTGAGCAGTGACAATGCCATCCAAAATTTGTCTCCATTCCTGAACACTGTTTTTTTTGGAGATATTAGGATGGGGAGGAGAGGTTTTAGTCTATGAACCAAAATCATAGACAATATCTTATAAATAACATTTCATAAGGCTATTGGTCTAAAGCCTACAGGAGTGTCTGAATTGTCCTGTTTTGAGATAAGGGTTATGAATGTAGCATTGAGAGCTGGATATATATTTCGAACTCTCATTGATTCCTCTACCAATTCCCATATGTCATGACCCATGAAGTTCCAGGTTGCTTTAAAGAATTCTTCTGTGAATCAGTCTCGTCCAGGAGCCTTATTTTTAAGCATGTTCTTAACCACTTCTTCCACCTCTTCCATGGTAATTGCTTGCATTATGGCTAAGTTCTGATATCTACTTATAAAAGAAGGAATGTTTCTAGTTATTCTATCAATTCTTGCCTGTCTAATGTGATTAGGTTCCGTGAGAATATCCTTAAAATGGTCAACTAGTAATTTTTCCATATCTTCATGTTGAAGCAATCGATTACCATTTTGGTCTTTCAATGAGAATATTTGATTATGCTCTCTCCGTTGAATCAATGTTTTATGAAAAAAATTGTGTTCCTCTCCCCTTCCTTCAGTCATTATACCCGCGATTTTTTTTTTCATAACATCTCCTCTTGCTTCCTGCATTCTTCTAGTTGACTAAGAGTATTTCCTTCTTCTAAAGAAAGAGCCTGCATTCTTCCATTTAAGATCATATTCTGTTGGTTATCTTTAATTTTTTCTCTCAGTATTTCTTGGTCGTGATGGATATTTCCAAACTCTGTTCTGTTCCATATTTTTATTTCTAACTCAATTTTTTTCAACTTGAGTTGGAATGAGTGCATTCTATTTCTTCCTGCAATCTAGCTAGTTTCCCACCATTGTTTTGCTTTGTCCAAGAATGTAGGATCTCTTAACTAGAATAGTCTGAATCTAAATGGTCTGTTCTTTAGACCTTCTTTAATATCTATTTCTATACTTATCAGCCAGTGGTCTGATCCTAACATTGGTAAGATTGCTGCTTCATAGTAAACATCTAGCTTACTAGAGATTTCGAGGCTAGAAATCTATCCAACCTTGATGCTATTTGATGCATTTCACGACGTCTATTGTTCCAAGTGAACTTTCCATTCACTGTAGGTATTTCTACCAATTTAAGTTCTGTGAGTAAGTCCCAAAATAGTTCCATCTCAGGGTCTTCTCTCGTTATTCCTCCTTTTCTTTTTAGTAAGGCTTAATAACATACTACAATCCCCTCCTAGTAACCAAAAATTTTCCTGATGCATGTTACTAAGGTTCCTTATACTTCATAAAAACACCTCTCTTTCTCCTGGAATTAGAGGCCCGTAAATAGCTAAAACAACCTATTAATATTCGAGGAAGGCCTATCCATCTATTCACTATTATCTCAGCAGGGTTCCACAGAATTCCTATACCTCTTACCATGCTTCTGGAATCAATATACATTGCCTAAAAATGGCATTTAATAGAGTGAAGAATATTCTCAAGTTTCTGGCTCGAAACTTTAGTTTCTTGGATCAGAATTACTTGTAGTCTCTCTCTTTTCTCTCTTTCCTTTATATATCACTGTTTGCCTTTGTTGTTAAGGCCTCTGATATTCCTAGAGATTATTTTCATTGGTTAAATTTAGGTATTTGTTGGAATACCATTGTTAATGGTATTATCTTTCCTGTATTAATCAACATTTCACCAACCAATTGTATTGAGTCATGCAATGTCCTTCTTCCTTTTTTCTTAGTTCCTTTTTGAGGTTGACTAGGTCCCTTAGATGAAATGGTTTCAAGGTTACTTACTTATTTTTGTGCTTGAGCTGTCAGATAATGTTAAAACGTTTCTTTATAAAGTTTCTTCTGCTCTTCAGGAATGAATCTATCATCCAGAATCCTCCATTCATTCAATAATCTCTTCAGGAACCTTTCTTCTGCACTTAAATATTCTTTATTGTGTTCAATGTCCATGGGTGTCTGCTCTAGTATTCTAGTATCTTCTACCTCGATGATTTATTGCGGTGCTTTTCTCTTTGTTATCTGGTTTTTCTGATTTATCGTTCCTTGACCTTGCCCTAGGCTATTATCCTCCACATTTGAAGTTTCCCCTTCTTCCTGAAGGCTTTCATAATGATTTGGTGAGGCTTTCTGGGTTGGCGTACTCTGTGGAATTATTTTTTGTTTGTTATTCCTTTTGTTGTTTGTAACTATTATAATTTTTTCCTCTCTTACTCGCCCCTGGTCAGGATTCAGTGTTTGTTGATTAGATTGTTGCTTTGAAATATTTAATGGACAAGCTTTGTAAAGGTGGCCATATTCATTGCATCTTCGACATCTGAATGGGATGTGTTCATAATCGAGGAGTTGTTGCTAGATCTTTCCTTCATATTCTAGTTCAATGGATTCAGGAAATGGTTCTGAGATATTCATGTATACAAAGATTCGAGAAAAGTAGGTATAACGTCCGCGACACGTTGTTTCTGCTATTTTCACAAAGCTTCCTAGATAATTTCCAATACCTTCTAAAATATCCAGATCCTAGAAATCCATAGGGAGGCCAAAGAAGCGCACCCATACTAGTGCTACAAGAAATTGTTCTTGGTTTGGATTATAACATTCTTCCCATTATCTAAGAAAGAGGCCTGGATTATTCTAAAAGTATGGACCACCTTCAAAAAAACTTTCCTTGTCTAAAAGGTTTGTAAAAATTATTGTAAAGAATCCTCGAGCCCCAAATTTCAAATCTATATGGCCTTTGGGCTACCATTTTACCTATATCCATTTTAATAAATCTTTTTCTGTGGGAAAAATGCCTATAAAATTACATATAAGAGCATGGTACTTCATATAACTCCTTTATTCATCCAGTTTGTTAGAAAGAATTATAAATCTTGGTTTCTTCACTGCTCTCGGCAAGCATTTTCCTCTAGTATTAACTTGCAAGTTAACCCCTAACACCGAAACTGTCTTCTGTTGAGGGCCTCCATGTATATTTTCCTGTATGCTGGATTGTTCCCCTTTTGCGATATTCCAATAGGAGGGGGTCCCCCCCCCCCCCCCCCCCCCCCCCCCCCCCCCCACCACCCCCCCCGATTCCGCTGCCATTCATGCACCAGTCGTAGTTTAGGTTCTCTTCCTCCTGTGACCTTTGTCGATCTGCATTGATTCTCTAAACCCTAACAGTGCACATGCTTCTTGGAGATTGTTCCCATGATGATCTACATTATCCGAGAGTGTGATTTGTGTTCAATAAATTTGATTCATTAATAGATGCTTTTTTGTCTTCAAGGATGAAACTGTGGTCAAGCCTGCAAGAGGATTCTACGTGTGTAGATTTGCGTTATAAAAAAACTGGCATCAACATATTTGGCTTCTTTCAAACTATATTTTTCCATTGTTGTTGTGAGGGTCACAACCTTAAGTTTTTAAACCCCACCATCATTACAGAAATGAAGGAGTCATCCTGATAGCTGTAATTATTTTGTTTTTGTCTCAAATTTGGCCAACTTGTAGTGGAGGATCTTGCTGAAATTTTTATAAGAGAGATTTCATAGAAGAATCTTGTAATAGCCATGATGTGCAGCTGAGTTTTTCACTTAAGAACTTAGTTGGATCATAAAAACTGTGATTTGTGATAAATAGCCGCAGTATAGGTCTATTCATAGAGTGAGGCACATATGAGGTTATATTCTCATTGGTTATCATAGTAGGAGTTAGTGAAGGTGAATTCATTTTTTATGAAGTTTCTTTAAGGAGAATCCCACCACTAATTTCACGATTATCCATCAAATATATTCAATGTATTAAATATATTTAAAATGATTTTTGGTTTCTAGAAATATTTGGGGATTTATATATTGATGCAATGTTGATATAAGAGAAGTAGAAATGGTTGGACTTCAACTATGGCAAAAAATTTATATTATTGGTTCAGTTTTTTTATGAATTGAGTCCTTTGTGCCATTAGTTTGGCACATTTAAATTAGATTTGGTGCATGATATTTCATATTTGGGGATATTTTTCATAAATCTAGTGTATTATTTAATTGGTGACATTTAAAAAAATGGTAAATCTTTTTGTTGATTTATATTTAAATGAATCTATAAAGCTTGATGGAGATAATTATACCAATTGGAAATTTAAGTTATGAACATTGTTGGAAAACTGCAACGCTTGTCATATTGTAACAAGATATGATTCGAAATCGACAGCACTAGCAGGATCAATTCAATATTGGGAGCATAGAGAGACCAAGACTAAGGTACCCTTCTGGATGTCAATAAAGAAAAATATTATTCCATACATCACGTATTTTGCAGTATCTCAAGCAACATGGGAAACACACAAAAAATTGTATGAAACTCCCAATACTAATAGAAATTTATTTTTGAAGAAGAGAATTTTCAAAAATAATATCGAGGTAAATGAAAGCATTAATGATTTTCTTTGTAGAATTAAATAAATCTCTAATAAACTTGGTGCTATTGTTGACAATATTTCCAACAATGATATAGTAACTATTACTTTGAATGTGTTGTTATATGATTATTATATGTTCGCCACTAGACTTTTAGCTATGGAAAAGGATCTACCTTTAATGAATTAACATGTATTATTCTGAAATAAGAAGAAATAAGGAAGATGTGTGTTGGTAGATATGAAAGCTCAGATTTTACATTGGTAGTCGAAGGGAAGCAACCATATAGAGGAAATCCATGGGACAAGAACAAAGGAGGAAAGTCAAAACCAAAACCATGTCAAGGCACAACACCAGTGTTATACGAAATTCTAATCTACGGATAAACTAGATTCCTGAGTGTCGTGTTCCTTAACTCATAAAAAAAAAAAAATAAAAAAAAAAAAATAAATAAATTATTTTCTCTAAGACAAATAGATAGACATAAAGGAAAGAAACCTACTTGTGATCCTTTCGCTCTCCTTCTCCTTATTTTGTTGTTTCCATTGCTCTCAATTGAGCTAAAGCCACTAGATCAATACCGGCCATCAAAGAAAGAGAACAACAAACAACGTACAAATATACAAGTATCTAGTTATCTTAACCAAATTGAACCAATTAGATATGAGAATGCATACACTATTGAGAATGAAATTCACAAGATATAAGTCTACATATGAGAAAATGAACATATATGGTTATTAAGAAGGTAGGAGGAGAAGATTACAACCAATATATCAATTCATCTTCAACTTGCTGCAACTTCATTCCATCCTCATCACACCAAGCATCATCCCAACAGCATAACAATACTTCCAACACTTATCAATTGATAATCCAACAACATAACATTACACCAATTTATCCCTTCCTTAGCACTTAGATGAGTGCTAAATCTATAGGGAAATTGAAGGTAGTTTCTCAATAAATGGAATTGAGTGGCTTTCTAATAATATGTGAGACATGTTTCCAAGTTCAGTGGTGATGGATGAACTCTTGTATTCAAAGTATGACACCTATGAGCTCTTCTAGAAGGCACTAGACATGTGGAGATTCCTAGAACAATGATGATTTCACTCGAAGGAGACCAACACACCCTTAAGTGTCAGGGAGTGCATTGCAGTGCACTCTTGCATAGAGGTAAGGGCACTGTAGCAAACTTAGGCCCACTCAGAGGTGAGTTGATGAGTTAATGGGTCATATAATCTATACTTCAAACATTGGAAATATCACAACTGAAGCTATCAATGGAATGACTTGTCTTAAGGCATATTGTAACTAAATTAGGGTATGATATAACCTATTCATTGGTCTTGGGGGATGATGCCCAATTTGAATAGGTCTTAGGGGATGATGCCCAAATTGACCTGTAACAACTTCCCCCTAAAGCATGAAGTAAAAATAATGATAATATTTCGATGATATGCATTACGATGTGATGAGTAGGATCTTAAGCGAACGGTCACCTCCATCAATTTTCAATACATTACATCATGATATCTTACATCTTGGACATTAATTTCTAAGGGATGCATACCCTTGCTAAACACATAAACTATTATTAAATGTACATAATTCGGAAATTTTTCTATAGATATAGACATGCCTACATATATAGGCCATGCTCAGATGACCATTTGTATGTAAAACCATCGTACGGATGATGTGGCACAATTTCTGAAATCGTAACCCGGAGGGATGAAATTATATCTGATGTCTTCTTGTCTCATTCACTCGGTCGCTCGAGTACAAGTCTAACCATGCAAATATATGATCTGAAGTTGAACATGGGAAGACATCATCTAATTACTAGCCATTGATATAAGCTGTTAGCAGACGCAAGAGAAACCACCTTTGATGTTAATGGTTCTCAAGGTACTGCAGTACAATTTACAAGCCATGAATAGATGATTTGATGTCGAATGCCAAACATAATCTTTCGGTCGAAGGTTCGGAAGCGAGAAACATGTTGATGATGTAGCAAGCTCCAAGGTACTGGAAAGATGTTTCTAAGTTAACTTCTTGGATGATAAGCTGATGTCGACAGGAAGAAAATTTATCGTGAAATGAGAGTAATTATTTGTGAAACAAAATGTGGCTTAATGTAGCAATGTTCAGGGATGATGGTCATGAAAATGAAGGTTTATGAGTATTGCAAAATATGAGGAGTTACTTGCTGAATTCTCTTGAACATATCAATGACATTGGAATGAGTTGGCAGCATTGACCTAAAACTGAAGTGATGGTATAATGGACCATAGGGATGATGGATCGTCAAGAATATTACCCAACCCAAAAATCACAGTGATGAATTGAAAGTGTCATGTTTAAGAGGGACCTACTATCATAAAGTTTTCTATTACTTTTCACAAATTTTCCCCAGTCATTGCTGACTAGTATCTCTTTATTTTTTAACAAACATAAGGAGGGTAACATATGCTTAATCTATAATTCAACCTTTTGGGTGAATCCATCACTATTTAATGATTTAACAAGTCCAGTGATAATGAAATTTGATCTTTCCATGATTGAAAATTCTGTTGTTATTTTATGTTTTAATGAGTCTAACAATAGTGAAAACCCGATCCTTTTTCATGTTTAGAGAGTTTGAAAAAAGGGACAAAAAGAAAACCCCATGAGTCCTTTTTCGTAAATTTTTCACTCAGGTTCGAAAAATATGTAAAATGATACTTGAGAAAACCTCTTAGCCATGTTCGACTAAGGTGTTCCTTTTTCATAAATAATATATCTTAGTTCAGAAAAGGGTTAAACTTATACTGAGTAGATGTCGTTTCATTTACTTTTAAAAGTTTGAAAAGACAAGTGCTCGATAATATTTTCACATTATCAGAGTCTGAAAAGAGCTAAAAGAAGACTCTAGGGACTTCCTTTTTCACATTTATAAAATATCTAAAAATATATAAAAGTGCACTTTAATTCCTTTTTCATTTTTATCAAAGCTCTAAAAAAGCGGATAAAAGTATGCTTTGTGGTCAAATAATTCTTGAATAGTTTTGCACTCTAAACTTACTATATCAGCTATAAAACCTATTCAAAGAACCATCAAGTGGATTTAAAATACCCGTTTCATAGTAAAAATGAATAAAAACTATATTCACATCATTAAATATGATTAAAATAATCAAAATGACTATTAAATAGTAGTTTTTACCATTTCATTTTATCATTCCATAGATCCCATTTAAAAATTAGGAGTTATGAACTAGTTTTTCCCTCGAAATTCAGTGGTTGATTGCATCAGTTTCAGTGGATGATTTCTCTTTCCATTTGATCCAGGTTCGAGCTATGAACCTTCTCTTTCTTTTAGTTTCATTTATGTTGGATTTCATGGTAAATTGTTAGGGTTTTGAGCCCCTGAGGTTAAATATATTATGTTTTTAGGGAAACACACCCTTGAATGTCGCAAGGTGTGTTGTAGTGCACTGGAATTGAAGTCCAAATGCACTACAATGCTCTTCCCCTTGACCTGGGGTGCGTTGGGCACATTTATCATTTTTTTTTCTTGTTGTGTGCCCAAACTTTCCCAAACTTGTTTCATGAAATGGATCCTAATGAAGCTTATTATTAGCTTTCAGGTATTTATCAGATAAAAATGAATATTACATGGAGAGAAAGATAACATGAAGAACAAGATATGATTTCCATAAATGATCCGGGTATAGTAAGAGCCATCAGGTATTGTGGGTTGCTTAAATACTTCATATTATCAGGGATGATGCATCATATGGAACTATTGGAGTTCCTAGTTCATTCATGGGATCCGGTATTGCAGGTTTTACACATTTGGGAAAACGTGCTCCCAATATTGGTTGAGGATATTTACTTTCTCACTGGATTATCAAGACGAGGTTCTCCTATTTCCCTTGCAAGATCTGCTCTTAGTGGAGAGACAGTGAAGGATTACATATACTATTATTGTCATCCAGGGACTAAACCAAGTAACGATGGGAAAATAAACATTCGCGATGTGTCTGATTTTCCTTTGAGATCCATCCTTTTCACTATTGCAAATCTTCATGGTTCTATGACACTAAATGTTGCAAACCGATCATACATGCAATATGCTCTTAAGTCCCTAGAACCGATAGTGTAACATTACACAAATTTCTCCCTTCCTTAGTACTTAGATAAGTGCTCAATTTATAGGGAAATTGGAGGTAGTTTCTCAATAAATGGAATTGAATGGTTTTCTAATAATAGGTGAGACATGTTTCCAAGTTCATTGGTGATGGATGAACACTTTTATTCGAAGTATGACACCTATGAGCTCTTCTAGAAGGCACTGGACATGTGGATATTCTCGGAACAATGATGGTTTCTCTCCCAGGATACCAACACACCCTTAAGAGTCGGGAAGTGCACTGTAGTGCACTCTTGCATGGAGGTAAGTACACCACAACGTGCACTTAGGCCCATTCAAAGGTGCAATGGTGAGTTAATGGGTCATATAATCTATACTTCAAACATTGGAAATATCACAATTGAAGCTATGAATGGAATTAATTCTCTTAAGGCGTATATCAATTGAATTAGGGGATTATAGAACCTATTCATTGTCTTGGGGGATGATGCCCAATTTGACCAGGTCTTGGGGTATGATGCCCAAATTGACCTGTAACAATGAGCAAGTAAAAATACTTATATGAAGAGGAAGGATTCATACTTATTTTATGGTAACGCTAAAAACTTTGCTAAATATTGAAATAAAATGAAATTTGATGAGCCCAAGCATAGAAGGCATTCAAGAAATTTTGTTGATAAAGAATCCCAAGTTAGTGATAATTTCAAAATACTCAACTTATTCATTTCATATATTTCCTTATCAATAGAAATTGTTGATATTAATGCATTTTTTATCAACTCTAGCGCTTCAATTCATATTGCATGCAAAAAGAATGGTTTTCTACCTCACATGAAAATAATAATGGTACTCATACCTATCTAGGAGAGGACCGTTCTCAAGAAATGAAATTCTATGGTGATGTATGTTTAACATTACAAATATCAGAGAGAGGAAAATATATAATGTGATTTAAGCTCTTGGAATCAAGAAGAATCTAAACTTTGTGTCCACCATTGCAAATCGAAATATCATAGTTGAATTCTTTAAATCACATTGTGTTATTAAGGATATACATGAAAAATAAAACATCAAACTTATAGGAGTGAAAGTTCGATGCTTATACATGCTTGATGTAAAAATGAAAGATCACCAGACATTGAAATACACTACCATAATCATTTCCCTGCAATGAGCATTCAATTCATATCCCATCAGCATGCGAAGTATCATCCATTTGAAATGTTTCTATTTACTATGGTATTTGTGCATATTGTAAAATTCAAAGGTTCCTTCTTCCCACTTACTCTTTCTTACTTATTTACAGGAAATTTTGAGTAATCAAAGTTCTCCAGGAGTGTCTAAGGCTTTTAAGAAACAAAAGAAGCACATGGCTCCTATTAATCCTACGCCTACCACCTAAGAGAGAACATAGATGTTTCCTTTTTTTATAGATACACCTTGTGGAATTGACAGTGGATCTTCTCTATGGAATCTATGTATAAGTTGTTTGAAGATGAGAAACTTCATAAAATCCAGAGAAAATAAATAGCTGATGCCCCAAATTCTTCTGAAGCTACAATTGGACACATTGCCATTTTTTTTCTTCACCAAATTTCAAGAAGGCCCAAAATACTACCATATACTCATATGGTAAGGTTGATTATTGAAAATCTTAATATCAGGGATAGAACTTTCCTTACCCGTAGAGGAACAATGATTGGTTCCTTTAAGGTAGAAGACCTGAAGAAAATTTACCATATTCTTGACCCTGATAATATTTATGATAAGAAATTCCTTGCAAATTTCATTAAGGAAAATGAACTCAAATCAGTGCCAATAAAGAAACGGAGGAGCAATCCTAACAAACAAAAGAACGTTGAAAATGGTAAGTATTCTACTGATTATCTTGAATGTCCATATTGCTATATCTCAAATATGATGTCTAGACTTTTTGGTGAGTCAGACACAAGTAAATTTTCAATATAATGGGTTCCCCTTATGGAAGAGACAACAGATTCTTATGTTATGGACTTGGGAAATATTATGTCAAATAATATTTCCACCCAAATTTTAGAATATAGAAAGAACCTCTCTATCTCTTCCAAAATATTTTCTCCATTTTATATGAGTAGCTATATTATGGATGCTATATGTTTTACATCATATTTTTCCAGCCATGGGATATAAATGGACTACCCAAGATCCCATTCCCATTCATATATTTCATAGTATTCAGTGGGAATCCAAATATGAAAGTCATTTCTACAAAATCTGTCATGGAGTTCTACTACCCCTTTTTGAAGATGTTTTCAATGAGAAATACCCCAGACTTCCGAAACAAACCAAGGCAGACTTTTCTTCTATAAGAAAGTGTTTTGGTGAGGATTCATTCACCTATTTATGAGTATTCGGGAGCCTAGCTCATCCACATTTCTTTCCCCTGTATGTTCCCGATAAACTTCTTGCAAGAGAAATTACATAACAAACTGTGGGAAATGGACTGACTAGATTTTTGAAAGAAGCCAAGAGGGCATTATGGCATCTTTCCAATTAAATACAAAAGACAAATACAAGCATGCTATTATGTAAATTGGTCAAATATAATTCTTGAAATTGTCTACAATTCCGAACAGGAAATATGATCCCCCGAAAGTGGAAAATAATTTGACTACTCAAGTGAAAGTCAAACCCTTTGTGCATGAAGATGATGATTTTGATTACTTATTTGAGTCTGTTGAAAACTATGCCACAGTTAAGAAGTTGGCATATTTATGCCTTCACCCACCACAACTACTAAATTTTCAACAATACAAAAATAATATACTAGAAATAATTCCACTCAAGATCTTGGATGTCTCTCAAACCATGACTCAGAAAGAAGGTGAATCAACTATTAAGGATAATGAAGTCCTTAGTACACCAGATTAGGAGAATTCAGTTGAATTTCAAACAATAGGTCTGGATTTTCCCAGAAATATCAAATATGTTTGGAAATATTTTTACCTCAAACTCAAAGAAGAATAAACAACCATGATTATTAACCAAAAACATACTATACACACTCCTTCTACAATTCAGGACCCATTTATTGTTGGGCCCTCTGAAAAAGTGGTAAGCACAGAGAGAATGGAATACATCCAGGCCTCCTCAAGCTATTATTTTTTTCTAAATATTCAATAAATCTCTCCCTTGGACATATTTTATAGTCCTAGGCATAAGGCAGTTTTTAGGAAGAAGAAGAAAAGGAGAAGACAAAAGAATTCCTAGACTCTCAATCAAGAAGATATGTCAATGGAAATTTTTTGGAAAGATACCGAGTTATATCCTTCATAGGATCCAATTTGGTTATCACATTTTGTAGAGCCTATGCATTTTCAACTACTAGCAAGGCATTAGATATTCATCAAATAATGAAGCAAAAATATGAGAAGATCCTTCAACTTGAAATAGAGTTAGATGCAGAAAAGCATAGTGTTATTTAACAACTACAGGTACAAATCACACAACTTCAAGAGACCCTGCACCAACTAAAAATTCAGCATCAAGATGAAGTTAATTCTAAAGATACTCAAATTCATCAATTACAACTCTCCATTGAGAAAATGAAATATGTATCAAAGATTGATGAGTTTAGGAATGAAGATTTAGAATTAACCACCCTATTGGCACAAAAACAAGTCATATTTTGTCAGAAATTAATAAGAATCCTGGAATTATGTGAGCGAAGTGATTCACTTGTGAATCACATTGCTGATATGGGAATTAGTTTTGATGACATATATGAGACGGTATCCCAATTTTTTACTTGGCGGGATTCTTTTAATGGCCAAAAGGCCAACCTTCCCAAAATTTAAGAATCAAAGAAAGAGATATTGTTCACAAATAGGGATATACAAATAAACAAAGAAGAAAGCAAATAACTAGAACAAAAGACATTGCCATGAACATTGTGAAAATTTTCAGCCAAAAACTGATCGCAACAAATCTCATAGATAGATGTCCTCCTGGTGTATTACCCTTGGTAAAAGGTTTGATAAGACAATGGCAGAAAGTTTCAAAAGTGAAAGAGGAGCATATTATGAAGATAGAAAAGTTATTTTTAGAAATATATTGGTTATATCTAGTGAAGCCTCACAGCTAATGGCTCACACTTCGCAGACTTACATATATGTACTCATACATGCTACCTCCATTATCTGATGTTGTTTTTACTGGAAACCTATGCATTAGGCTAGGCCAACCTCTCGAGGTTAAGCCTATGCTTAATATTCTTCAACTCAAGGAGCAAATGGAAGAAGGGACAGTAGGAAAATCTTCCAAAAAATCAGCCCTTTAATTTCTATTTTTGTTTTAATTTTGTTTACTTTAAGGAGAGTTGTTTGAAACCTCCTCGATTTTTATTGTAATTACTATTTTAAGACTTTCTATTTTTTTATTTAAACCCATTCATTTTTTTTAAGAAGGGGTCCTAAAATTTTGAAAATAAGACTTTACTGATGTTGTGCCTCTGTACTATTAAAGATTAATGAATAGAAAAGGCTGGACCAAGAGTTATTTCTCAAGTGAGCTGAGTAAATATATATATGGTACTTTTATATTATATTTTTAATTTGAGTTTCAAATGAGAAATAGTTCATTTATATTATTATGTGTTGTTTTATATCTATTTGAACACAATTTGACATCAATTCACTTTGGACCGTGTTATGCTATTATCATTTATATGTATATGCAATACATGCGTTTTGTAAAAGTTGCGATATAAGCTTCATTAAATTGATTTAATTAACTTATTAATTAAATAAATGATCCTAAATGTTTTTCAGATCTCTAAATTAATGTATGATCTTTATTTTCACTCATTGAAATATTATTTTGTAGATCGCACAAAGAAAAGGTTTCATCCCGGGATATATAGAGATAGATTTTGATATATAAATATAAATAGATATATTTATTGTTTATTGCAAGCTTAATTATTTTTCCATATATAAAATTACACTTAGAGATAAAATTATCCATTCACCCCAACATTATTAAATTGGGAAACTGGTCCCACAAATCCAGTCGGAGCCACCATTCTAAACGGAAAAGGGATGGTTTTCAAGTACCTGACCAAGTGGTTTTCCCTGATGGTGTTGCAATGATTCTCGGGGCCTCAACACTTTTGGTGCTAGAAGGAGGTCCATCCGACTATGTATGGCATAAAAACTTAAATTAAAATGTAAATACCATCACCAGAGTCATTATCCCTCTGAATTGACAACTTCTAGTCCTTTTTCAAGATCTCGTATCCATAAATTAGAATTTGTTCATTATCCTCCTCAATCTCCTAGTCCTGTTCATAAAGAAACCCCTTGAGAGTATAATTCGGAGTCACCTGAAGTACAGACGTTGATAAATAAATTGAAATAAATTTCAATTTCAACAAAAAAAACTATACTTTTGGAAGCCTCGGAAGGAAGTGTTACTTCAATTTTTGAAGGCACCCATGTATTAACTCGATCTAAGAGTGAAAACATTGGAGTTATCCCTTTCAAATTTTCTCTTCCTTCTCATTGAAGGAAAAATACTATTTCTGAAACATAATCATCAACTAGTGAGACTCAATCAACTAGTGAGACTCAATCTGTTTCTGCCTCTCAAATAACATCAATCATTCTTCCCTCTCTTTCATCTTCTGAAAAAAGTTCTTCATTGATCATTAATTCTTCTTATTCTTCTCAGTCCAAAACTGTTATTACAAGTAATATTAGTTCCATAAAAGTTTTTTCTACACCTTCAACTGTTATTGGAATTACTTCTTCTACTTCAAATCCTCCTTTAGGACCACCCAATCGTCCTCTTCATACAATTGCTAATAGACCTTGGAAAAATCCTGGAGTTGTTTAGCTACCAGGTTCTCTTCATCCTTTACCCAAGCATCCTGAAAGATGGTTGCCAAAGTATAATCCTGATGATGGATTACCTGCAGAAGAGCATCTCCATAATTTCAGGCTTTCCATAAATCTTAATGGAGTTTCAGAGGAATATTTTATAGTTAGATTATTTCCTTATACTTTTCAAGGATCAACTAGATCATGGTATTTCTCACTACCATCAGGCACAATTACTAGTTGGGATATTTTTGAAGAACAATTCCTTACTAAATTTGGAGATGACTGCACTATTGCAACCCTTATCAATGTTCTTTCCAACTTGGAAGAAAATACAGGTGAAAATATAAAAAACTTCAATTCCAGATTTAATAAATTTCTCAAAAAAATACCAACCACATCTAAGCCTAGAGTAGATGTGCAAATAGAATGGTATGTATCCTCTCTTCCTTATAATATTGTTATTTTTGTAGATAGAGCCAATAAAGCTACATTGGTGGACAATATGAAAGAAGCTCTTTCTGTTGAAAAAAGAATACTTGCTTTAGAAAAGAAATCTGCTCATGAAGATAGAAAAATGAAGAAATTTTCCTTTAAATATGAGTCCAAAAGGAAATCATCTAAATATCCCTACGATCTTGAAGGATTACAAAATTTTCTAAAAATAATGTCAAATAATATGGTTGACATAAAGAAACAAGTAGATAAATCTTATCCAAAGAAAACTTTTAGATATTTTAACAAAATCCAGTCCTCTGAACCCCGAAATGTGATCTCAGATGCTGAATCAGATCAATACAAGGATCATGATGAAACAATATCATTTTCTGAATAATCTCAAGATGAATTAGTCGAATTTCATGGATTATGGGGCTTTATCCTCCCAACCTCTGATGATGAAAATGAACATGAGGGACTTACAGTAAATACAAGGAGTAAAAATATTTTTATCCCCCTCAGTCACCTCAAAAGAAAAATGCTTCATCCTCGGTTGTTAAGGATAAAGTAGTCAATAAAAATACTTCTTCTTCTCAAACAAATCCAACTTCTACCACTCTTCATCTACCTCTAAAACATTAGTGGTTTATGTTACCATTGAATACAATTTAGTGGAAGATATGAAGAAAATTAAAGAAAATATGTGTCTCTATGAACTGATCAAATTAAAAAAGCAACAAATTTTTTTCCTTCAAGAATTGAATGTAGTTCCTGCTACACCCTTACCTTCTCTTGTAACATCGAAAGAACCTAAAGGAACAGGTAAGCCTCCTAATTATTCACCTGATAAAATTGGTGCAAGTGATGCTATTTTAATAGGTGACAGAACCAATTCACATACTCCTCCTTTTCTGTTAACTTTTGAATTATTCAACAAAAATATACATAATTGTTTAATTGACTTGGAGCCTAATAAAATATTATGCCATATTATGTTTTTCTGAAATTGAATATATCTCCTCAAAAGACAGCAGTACATATTGACCAATTAAAAAGAACAAAAGTTAAAGTATTAGGAGAGATGAATTCAGTCCTTATCATATTAGCATCCAATCCAAAATTCCATCAAGTAATTGACATCTTAGCTGCTGATATACCACATTTTTATGGTTTTATATTAAGTAGAGATTGGTCAAAAAATATTTATGGATATTTTTCTACCGACTGGTCTCATATGTGGCTTCCCCATAATGGTAATCCAAATCTAATCAGGGTTGACCGTGAAAAGCATTTAAGACATTTAGTAACTGAATTCGAAGAAGAAAATGAACCCATGGCCTTTACTAATAATATCATTGGAAATTACTCTATTGAATCCTTTTTAGGGAATCTAAATGCTCTAAAGTCTTCATTTCTTACCAATTCAGTTAATTCTCATATTGAAAATTTTTCTCAGAATGATTCTTTCAAGTGAGTAAATATTATAGATAAAACTTTTAGTGATACTTTATTTTGGACTTTATATTTTGATGGGTTAAAATCTAGTGAAGGAGAAAGAGCTGGTTTTATATTAATCAATCCATAAGGTGAAAATACTATGATCACATGCAGACTTGAATTTGAATGCAAAAATAATACTGCAGAATACAAGGCACTGGTTCAGGGTTTAACCAAAGCAATTGATGTTGATGTTAAGTATCTTAAGGTATTCAGAGATTATGAAATAATTGTTAAGAAGGTAAGAAATACCATACATTGTATTTCCTACCATCTTAAACATTATCAATCATTCGTACAGTCTCTTACCTTTCATTTTTTAGCATTCAATATCTCTTCTATTCTGAGAATTCAGAATGCAAGTGTACTCCTTCTGGCAAATTTAGCATCCATCCTTATTCCTTCCAAATATTACAACCTAGATATATTTTCCATAGAGTTGATTTTTCACCCATATATTCCTGATAATATTACTAATTGGAGGGTATTCAATCATGATGATTATGTTATTACTTTTATTACATCATAAGGATCATATGACAATAAATTAATTGATGAAGATGTACATGAAAGAAAATTACAAAAAAAATATAAAGAAAATTCTATACCTAAGTCTGTGGTCAAACTCAAAGATCTTTAAGATCTTAAATATATATTCAAAAATATTACTAATTCAAAACTCAAAATTTCAACTTTGAGGTTTTAACTAGTAAATCTAGGAAGAGATCTAAATCCTCAAAACATCAACATAGGACTTGATCTTTCCTCTGATGAAAAATTAACATTTATTCATTTATTAAAAAAATACAAGGATGTCTTTGCATGGAAATATGAAGGCCTAAAAACTTATGATACTTCAATCATTCAACATACTATCCCAATGATATCCACTAAAAAACCTATACAACAAAAGCTAAGGAAAATTCACCCTGACCTTGAAAATCAAATCAAAAGTGAACTGAACAAACTCCTTAAAGCCAAGATATTTCCTGTAGGAATTCTAAGTGGGTATCAAATTTTGACCCTGTTAGGAAAAATAATTACGATTTTCATATTTTTATTGATTTTAGAAACTTAAACAAAGATTTCTTTAAAGATATTGTAATATTCTAGAATAGGAAAAGCAACAATATTGAACACAATAATGGAAAATAGCAGCAAATTTCAACACATTACATATGATCTAAAGATATATCCATGGTATTATGTATAACAGCAAAAAATAAGTACACGATCCTGGGGATCAAGTCTCTCAAGCTAGGCAAGAGAAGCCTCCAATGCCTAAAAGCACCAAAACATGTAATACCACTACTACACAAAACACTGAAGCCAAGACAACAAAGTTGTAATGCATAATGTTTAAAATGGAAAATATATATAAATGAATCTAATAATACATGCTAAAACAAGGCTAAAAAATGGGGATCTAGGCTCCCACACACTTTTCCTAAACAACCTAGGAAAGGTTTCCGGAAATACCCAAAATATCAGAATGTCGAAATGCTACCCTAGTGATGAATAAGCTCTACAAATGAGCACCTGAAAGGAGGTGGCTAAAATTTTTGAAGAACTAAAAGGAAATTCTCCAATGGAATATTAAGGTGTAGGTTTGATCCCTCCACTCAAAAGAAAACACTCCAAATGGAGCACTAAAATCACCCTTGCAACTGCTCACTGAAATAACCTAGTCATGGACTGAAACTGTGTTGTAGGAGATGATGGTGAATTGGCCTGGTGCCAAAATATGATATGAATTCCTAGGACCTTCTTTACTAATCTCCCAATGGAAATAATGCTTCCTCCACTGAATACAATCTCATAAATGGTCCAAAGAAACCCTCCACTGCTGCACCCTACAACTCAACACAACTCTAAAAAGAAACTACATTGTAGAAGAAATATGTAGCTTGGCCTAATGCCAGAATGTGGAAATAATTCTCAATGAACTTATCCTGAGTGGGCACTCGAAGTCCCCTGAGAATGAAGGTGGGATTCCGGCTTGGGAACACCCTTGTGTTAAACAACACTGCAATCTTAGCTAAATAATTGAAGAGAGCCACAAGTCATAATAGAAAATAAACAGATAATAATCAAAACATGCTCTCCATGGCTTCCATCTCCTTTCTTGTATGCTTGGTGAGGTTCCTCACCCTTGGCCCCACTCATTAAAGCCACTACTTCCATGGAAAGTATCTGCCTTGAAAAATGTGTTGTCCCTCATTGAATGTCCACTCCCTCCATACCAGCGTTACTAATTTGGTCAAAGTTGACACAGTCCACATTCTTCATCCCTTGTTCACACATAAGCGTGCTATATCCAGCTATTTTTATGATCTCCATTCACATTTGGAGTTATTTATTCCTACTAAAGATATTTATGGGTATCTCTACCCACTTATTCTTCTATCTAAGGGAGAAAATAAAAAAAAAAATATTCCAATTAACTGCATGCTAATTTAGAAATATTACAATCCTCCCTCCCAAATTTTTCTTGTCCTTAAGAAACTGCAAATATAGAACCAAAAAATATAGGGAACCTTCATTCGCATGTGGAGCTGCAATCCCCAAGCTATCATCCATACAAAATGAGTCACCCTCCAGAATGGTAATTCATAGAAAAAGTCCTCCCAATTGCTCATGAGAGGCACCTCCCAAGTGCTCAAGTTACCCAAATGGCTCATCCCATAAGGAAACAAGAGGTCCAATGTACAAATAATGGATTGTCCAATGTTATCCCTGAAGTATGAAACATAAGAAATGTGGAGAGTCTCATCTCTAATAGAAATATCCAATCCATGTGTCATCTCTCCAATCATTCCCACAACAAAGATAAGGACATCATCAACATATGGGATCATAATCAGAGTCATAGTAGCTTCCATCTGTAATATTGAAGAAGGATAATGGTCCCTCAAGTGAAACCAATGTAGTTTGACTCCTAATTGCATCAAAACATGGCATGATGTGTTGTTTCTCAACCACTTTCTTGCTACCCCAATCCTCTCACATGCTTGGAGAAGGTGTATGATGTGGGTTGCAAATTGAGCACACCCTCAATAAGACATAAGCTCCCCAAAATATCTTAGGGAGTGGCCATCATCATCACTGCTTATGGCCCCAAGTAGACCATGAAGTCTATAATAAAGAGTGCCCCCTCTTGGAGAAATTCCCTGCACATGAATGGTAAAGGAAATACAAATACATAGCAAGTGAATCATGATGTATAGAAATACAAACTTTACCATGTACTTTGTTTAAGCTAGTGGAGTGGCTCATAGAAGGGCCTCTTCTCATTCCCAATGAGAAAGGAAGTGGCTATGATAACTCTACCAAAGAGTTATGTCTCTCCTCATCCTCCAAACAATCCATGCATCTCCTCATATGATGGTGCATCTCTTCTGTGAAGCCTTCCCAAATGAATCCCTCCAAGATAGTATGGTATGCTCTTATAAAACTAGTGGGGCTGGAGAGAAAACCCTCATGTGCTACATGTAGTAGCTTCTCCTTGAGATTAGAGGCTCTAGTCAAGAAGATTCTACTTTGAAAATATATGACTCCATCTCTCACTGCATATGTCCCATCCGATAACTGGCCATCAAGTATTTTTCATGAAAGGAGATCCTTGGAGTATTCCATCAACGGTTGGGATCTCCAATAAGGGTTAATACTCAATAATGATAATGCTTCTGATATGTCATTTGGATACCATATTTTTTGACATCTCCCATGCCAAATTCATGCACCAGGATGCTGCTATCCTGCCTCTACTGCTCCTCCTGTAGCTGCTCATGCTCTAGTGAAGGTGGAAGTTTTTGGAGGTGAGCCTTCCATGGGAAGCTATCACCTATCAAAAAATTTCTGATTTTGGCCAATGCAAGCATGAGTGGCCACCAACCTCTACCATATGTGGAAGAGCCCTCCCTATGTGGAATTATCTTCTAATTTTCCAAAGCCATGGAGTGGTCTCCTTGCACCATGATGGTGCTATCCATCCCCGAAACATCTTAACTTAGTGCAATATGTTTAGTGAGAGTGTATAATATTGATATTGGGAGAATAAATCCCTCCTCCTTGAGCCTCCCAAGACTCTTTGCGTTGTGTCATGTCCTCCAAAGGTTCTCACCCCTCCGAGATCTATGAGTGGTGCAACCTGTTGATAGAAATCTCTCATCAACCCCTGATATAGTGGCCTCTCGGGTGGAATGCCTCCATGTAATGAGACATCAATGTCTAAAGTAGACTGTATATGTGAGAGGACTTCTTGGTCCTTGCTCTCACTGTGCAAATTAGCCTGCCAATTTTGTGCATAAGCCTTATTAAATAGATAGGGTCATGTGATGCTAATCACCTGATGTTAGCCATTATTCCTATATTCCCCATCCATCTGCAAATTCTCACTGCCCATAAATGATGGCACATGTTTCTCCTAGATTGTGCCCTGATCTCCACATGTTATATCCTTTGGAACTCCTTGCAAAGATACAAGGGCTCCTCTAATTGGAGCAATTACCCCATATCCATCTCCTTGAGTTAATAGATCTACTCCTGATGTGACAATGATATTACCTCTTTCCTACTCTTCCCCTTCATCATTATTAGAGGATACCTCATTAAGAGGCCCTTTGTCTTGATACTCTTTTGAAAAAGGAATCTCCATGTATTCCTTTTGAGAAGAGAGCTCTTCCTAAAGTGGGGATATTTCCTTTAGCAAGGTATTTTGCAAGTTTCTAACCCCCTAAATAGCATTGTGTAATGGAGTTGGGTTTATGGATCCTTCCAACTCATGTAAATATTTTGACTATTTGGGCTTGGCTTGCCCAACCAAGGATGTTTCATGATGTTTTAGATCAAATATTTTCACTGACCTCGTTGTGAATTTTGCATAAGTAAATAAATTTACATGATTCAAGGAATAAGTTTCATAAAACCACCAAGCATAAGCCTTAACTTCAAGATGCAGTGCTACTACTCTAATGGCTTCCTCTTCTGAAATTTGTGTTGCTGAAAATATGTGTTTATCTCCTTCACCCAAGCCTTAGTTGTGAATTTAGGTGACCCATCAAAAGTAGGCAGAAAGAATCTACCCAAAGCATGATGCTTGCACCTTTTACTTCTATTATGATTTCTAGGCCTTCTATTCTCCTTGATTCAGAAAAACCCTTGGAAGTTTAGATGCTCTTTGAACCTTTGAGATTGAGATTCATATTCTTGCAGATAATCACCAAGAGTATCCTCCTTTAATGCATCTCTTTCCTCCATATCTCTTGTCATGAATGTAGGAATGGTTGAGAATTGTGGATCTGACTGTGTGGTTGAATGCTCATACCCATAATATGAAGAACTAGAGCTTTCTTCATGTGCAAACCTTTTAGAGTAATCTTCGTGTCTTTCCCTTCTTATTCCTTTGATTTCTTTGTTAATCTCATGCATAGTTTGGAGAAGAAGTTTTGAAAACTCATTTCCCTTCATTTCTCATGGTTTTCCTTTATGTCTTCTATAAAACTTATCCTTTATGTGAGAATATTCTTCTTCTTCTTATCACATAGATGTAATGCTTCACAAGATGAGCCAAGATTATGCTCTGATACCACTGTAATATTCCAGAATAGGAAAAGCAACAATATTGAACACAATAATGGAAAATAGTATCAAATTACAACACATTACATATGAGCCAAATATAGATCCATGGTATTATGTATAACAACAACAAATAATTACAAGATCTTGGGGATCAAGTCCCTCAAGCTAGGAAAGAGAATCCTCCAATGCCTAAAAGCACCAAAACATGTAATACCACTACTACACAAAACACTAAAGCCAAGATAGCATAGTTTTAATACATAACACTACAAATAGAAAATATATATAAATGGATATGATAATACATGCTCAAACAAGGCTAAAAAATGGGGATCTAGGCTCCCACACACTTTTCCTAGACAACCCAGGAAGGGTTTACGAAAATACACAAAATATCAGAATGCCAGAATCTAGCCCTAGGGATGAATAAACTATACAACTAGGCACTTGGAAGGAGGTGGCTGAAATTGATGAAGAACTGAAAGGAACTCCTCCAATGGACTCTTCAAGTGTAGGCTTGATCCCTCTACTAAAAAGCAAACACTCCAAATGGAGCACTGGAATCGCCCCTGCAACTGCTCACTGAAATAACATAGTCATGGACTGAAACTGTGTTGTAGGGGATGGTGGTGACTTGGCCTAGTGAAAAAATATTATATGAAGTCTTGGGACCTCCCTTACTGATCTCCCAATGGAAATAATTCATCCTCCACTCAAGACAAGCTCATAAATGGTCCAATGAAACCCTCCACTACTCCACCCCGAAACTCAGCACAACTTTAAATAGAAACTACACTGTAGAAGAAAGATGTACCTTGGCCTAATTCCAAAATGTGGAAATAATGATCAATGAATTTCTCCTGAGTGAGCACTCGAAGTACCCCAAGGATGAAGGTGGGATTTCCGCTCGGGAACACCCTTGTGCTAAACAACATTGTAAACTTAGCTAAACATCTGAAGAGAGCCACACGTCATAACATACCATAAAAAAATAATAATCAAAACATGCTCTCCATGGCTGCCATCCCCTTATATGTTTGGTGAGGTTCCTCACCCTTGGCCCCACTCATTAAAGCCACTACTTCCATGCAAAGGATCTCCCTCCAAAAATACGTTGTCTCTCATTGAATTTCCACTCCCTCCATACCTGCACTATTTATTTGGTCAAAGTTGACCTAGTCCACATGCTTCATCCCTTGTCCACACATAGGGGTGCTTTATCTAGCTATTTTGATGATCTACATTCACATTCGGAGCGATTTATTCCTACTAAAGAGATTTATGGCTCTCTCTACCAACTTATTCTTCTATCTAAGGGACAAAATAAAAAAATAATATTCCAATTAGCTTCATGCTAATTTAGGAATATTACAGATAATTTCCCATTACCGCTGATGGAATAAACATTGCAATTAGTTGCTGATTCAAAATTAATTTCTTTTATTGAAAGATTTACATGGTAAAATCAAGTTTTGGTTCATCCTGAAGATAGATTAAAAAATACATTCAGAACAAAATGGGGCACATATGCCTATACAAAAAATCCATTCAAATTAATCAATGCACTAGCAACCTTTTAAAGAGAAATGGATATTTCTTTTAGAGGGTTAATCAACAAAATAATTAATTTTTCTAGATGATATAACTATTTACTCCAAGGAAAGGAGGGACCACTATCATGATCTTAAACAAATCCTTGAACGCTGTTTGAAATATGGAATTTCTTTAAATCCAAAAAAATCTTATTTCTCTTTAAGTGAAGGAAAAATCTTAGGATTTATCATTTCAAAATAGGGCACTTGTATTGATCCTGAAAGAATTAAGGAAATTTCTAAACTCTCAAATCCCCGTAACAAAAAATCCATGTAGTCCTTTTTAGGGAAGATAAATTTTGTTAAAATATTTGTTCCAAATTTTTCTCAAATTGTTTTTCCTTTGCAAGTGATGATTAAGAATAATTCACTTTTTGAATGGGTACATGATTGAAGATAAGTTTTTTATTTGATTAAAAAATCTATCATTAACGCACGTTCTCTGACTACCCCTGATTTTTCCAAAAAAAATATTTTATATACTTTTGCATCATAAAAATATTATGATGCAGTATTAACACAGATTTATGATCAAAATGTCAAAGGACCTATTTCATTCTTTAGTTAAAACCTCCAAGGTTTTGAAGTAAATTTTTCTGAAGTAGAAAAACAAGAATTTTCTATTTATAAATAGTTAAATCACTTTAGACCTTTTCTCCTCAAAACACACACTAAAGTAATAGTTGCATTCTTGAGTGCAAGGAAAATACTTATACAGAAAGAAATAGGATAAAAGAGAGCAAATTGGATATATTCTTTGCAGGAATATGTCATTGAAATAGGAGCAACCAAAATCATTAGAGGATGAGATCTCTACAAATTGCTATTCGGAGCATCCAATTTATCGAATGATGAAGAGTCAGGTAATATTGTACAAATTGCTGAGGTAAGTCTAAATGATGCAGAATCACAGTCTACTGATTTAATATTTTACTTAAAGAATGGATATGCTCCGATAGAAATCAATCATAAAATAAAAGGAGCTTTAAGACTGAAAGCTAATCAATACCAACTCATAAACAATTTATTTTTTAGGAAAAAATATGACTCTATACTACTAATATGCCTTCAGAAATCTGAAGCTCATAGGGTTATGCAGGAACTCCATGATGAACCTAAGGTGGACACTTCATTGGAGATACTAATGCACATAAGATCCTTCATGCAGGTTATTTCTGGCCCACTCTATTCAAATATGCTCATACATATGTGAGAAAATGAAAGACATGCCAAACCACTGATGGAAGACAAAGAAAAATAGCCTTGCCATTGCAACCAATCAACATTGATCAACCTTTTGAGTAATGAGGATTAGATATCATAGATGAGATTTTCCCTAACTCATCCAAGCAACATAAATACATTCTCATAGAAACTAATTATTCTACTAGGTGGGTGAAGGCAATTTCACTAAAGGTAGCTAACTCTGAAGCCATAATTGATTTTATTGATCAATTCATTAATAATAGATTTGGCCTACCCAATGCACTTATGTTTGATAATGTATCTTATTTTTTTGGAAATAGTATGATAGACTTTGCTCTTAAAAGAGGTTTTAAAGTTAAATACTCTGCTAATTACTATCCTCAAGGAAATGGTTTAGTAGAATCAACAAACAAAAATTTCATAAGAATCATCAAAAGAAATATTGATCAAAATTAGAAAAATTGACATAAATATTTAATATTTTCACTATGGGAAGATAATATTACTCAAAAAACCTCCATAGGAACTTCTCCTTTCCATCTAGTTTATGGGAAAGAAGGTATAATTCCTTCAAACCTAGTTCTTCCCTCACTAGCCCTAGTTCAATTTATTGATGAAGTACCTTCTTCTTACCTACAATTAAGAATGTCACATATCCTTAAAATGGAAGAAGAAAAGGAAAAATCCAAAATAACTCATGATTATCATCACCAAATAGTAAAAAATTATTTTGATGCAAATTTTGTTTCCCCAAAATACTTCCAAGTTGAAGATCTCATACTCAAATGGGAAAAAGCACATGAGGAAAAAGGTAAGAATACAAAAATTTCGAAGAATATGGCTTGGAAAATTCCAAATCATTGAAAAAATTGGCCCATCAACCTTTATGTTACAAGATCTTCATGGGAGAAAAGACTTACTCCCTCTTAATGGGCTAATCCTGAAAAAATTCTTTTCTTAGAAGAAGATTTTCTTTAATGTATTATATCCCTTTCTCTTTTCATTCTTTTTAGAAATTATGTTCGATTACATACTTCTGGTTGTTCATAGCACCTTTGAATTATTTTATGTTTTTATTTTTTAAGAATAGAAATTTTTAAGGAAATGACTACCAACTTAAAAAATTGAATGAATACTATAGAGCTTTGAAGTATTTTTCCATCGAAATTGTAAATTTTGTAAAATCAGGATTTGTAAATTCTTTTCAATCTATTATCAATCAGAAAAAAGGTTCATCTTTAAAAAGAAAATACTTTTTTTAACTAAGCATCTTTAACTCTAAACTGTCATCCAAAACTCTTAAGGAATCATTGATTCTCCTCATCCATTGAAAATACCTTTTTTTAGAGTGTAATTAAAAATATAAAAAACTTAAAACGATAAGAAGTCCCATCACGATCTTGATTACCATGATCATAAGTTAATGATTAACTGAAATTACCACAAATTCATACCAAATCAGGGTAATGGATAATGGTTATTAAAATAATAAGACAAGGGGTCTCATCATGAGCCAACTTGTTTAGTCTAAATCAAGCTAGTGAATGGCATTATCACTTTCTGGTCATCAAGCCACGACAATGACTTTTTAGGAGAAAAAAATGAGTAACTAAGGAGTTAGATAAAATAAATTGTAAATAAATGGATGGGAAACTGAGTCATTGATGGTTAAAAGGTAAACTTGCTTGAGCTATTGATATTTACTAGCAGCAGTGGCTCTACCTATGACAAAAGGAGCAAATTAAAAAGTTAAGTTACAAAAATAACACTTACTTTATCTTTTAAACCATATAATGATTGATATAGAGCAAAGGAGATATTTCTTTATGAAAGGTTGATAAAAGATTAACGATATAGATGAGTTTTTTAATATTTAGAGTAATTTTATTCATTTAAATATTTTAAAAATAATTCTTGTTTCCTTAAATTATTTTTACTTATTTGAAGATACTAAAGAGATTGTTTTTAAGAGATAACTTGTTCATCCAGTGAATCACCAATTGTTGTGTAAATAAACAACCTTCATTATTTTAAGCCATAGTTACTTTAGAAAATAATGGGGACCCTTTTTAATTTTTAGAGTTTAAGAAAATAAACCCTTAGAGTATTCATTTTTATAGGAATAAGGGTCAAAGGGGGATGAAAACTTAAACTTGGCTTTCCAAATGCTTAAGTGGAGATAAATCACATTTGGCAAATCACAAAATATTTTACAAAACGTATATAATTCAAAAATATTGATTTTAAATACTTTTACGATCCAATGAATGAAACTGAAACAATTTTATACGAAGAAAAAGGCATATTTATAAGTAAATCCGATAAATAATACCATGGGACTGACTTCTACCACGTCAACCTATAACATTTCGCAAATCGCAGTTTCTACCAACAATGTTATTTGCCCAGCTCATACTCATTGATGTGATAAAGCATATCGCATCACACCATTGTTTTTTGTTATCACTCATAATCACCGATGCGATAAAGAGATCACATCGAAGATCGTATATCACACACTTATAAAAAAAACACATATTTAATATTATTAACTTCGCTGATATTACGATTGTGATGTCATGATAGGAAGAAAAGCTATGTTCGTTAGTATTTAATGAAGAGATTACAAGTCACGATGTAATGAGATATATCTGGTTTTAATTGAGAAATGATTGTAATGAAATGATAATCCATATCTATTATCAATATCATAAATTAACAGTTTTCTCGCCCATACCGCCATAATCATTTCCTTGCAAAGAACATTTAATTCATATCCCATCAGCATGCAAAGTCTAATCCATTTGCAATGTTTCTATTTACTATGGTATTTGTGTCTACTGCAAAACTCAAAGGTTCCTTCTTCCCACTTACTCTTTCTTAGTTATTTACAGGCAAGTTCGAGTAATCGAAGTTCTCCTGAAATGTCTAAGGCTTTGAAGAAACAAAAGAAGCATATGGCTCTTATTAATCTTGCGGCTACTACCGCAGAGAGAAAAAAGATGTTGCCTTTGTTTACAGATACGACTGGAAAACCTGTAATTGGATCCTCTCTATTGGAATCTATGTATAAGTTGTTTGAATATGAGAAACCTCGCAAAATCTAGAGAAAAGCAACAACTAATGCCCCAAATTCTTCTGAAGCTACAATCAGAGACATAGCCAATTTGTTTCTTCATTGAATTGAAACAAGACCCAAGATACTACCATACACTGATATGTTAAGGTGGATTATCTACAATATTAATATCGGGGACAAAAATTTCCTCACTAGTATAGGACAATGATTGGTTCCTTTAAGGCAAAAGATCTGAAGCAAATGTACCATCTTCCCGACCCTAATAAGATTTATGATAAGGAATTCCTTGCAAATTTTGCTAAGGAAAATGAACTCAAATTGGCACCAATAAAGCAGTGGAGTAGAAATCCTAACAAACAATAGAACGATGAAAAGGGTATGTATTCTACTGATTCGCTTGCAAGTCCCTATTGTTATATCTCAGTTATGATGTATAGACTTTTTGGTCAATCAGACACAACTATATTTTCAGTAGAATGGGTTCCTCTTATAGAAGCGTCAACAAATTCTTATGTTATGGTTAGGGGAAATATTCTGTCAAATAATATTGCCACCCAAATTTCAGAATATAGAAAGAACTGCTCTATCTCTTCCAAAATATTTCATCCATTTTATATGAGTGGCTATTTTATTAATGTTCTCTATTTTACATCATATTTTCCAATCATGGGATATAAATGGACTACCCAATATCCCATTCTCATTCATATATTTCATAGTATTATGTGGGAATCCAAATATGAAAGTCATTTTTAAAAAATCTGTCATGGAGTTATACTACAACTTTTTGAAACTTTTTTCAATGAGAAATCCCCTAGACTTTCAAAAGAATCCCAATATGACTTTTCTTCTATTGGAAAGTGGTTTGGTGAGGATTCATTCATTTATGTAGGAGTATTTGGGAGCCTAGCTCATCCACATGTATTACCCCTATATGTTTTTGATAAACTTCTTGCAAGAGAAATCACATAAAAAACTGTGGGAAATGGTCTGACTAGATTTTTGAAAGAAGCCAAGAAGGAATTATTGCCTTCCTTTCCAATTAACTGTGGTGTGTATGGACTAGACAAGTATAAGAATGGTATAGGGGAAATTGGTCAAATATAATGTTTGAAATTATTTACAATTCCAAAAAGGCAATATGATCCCCTGAATGTGGCCAATAATTTTACTACTCAAGTGAAGATCAGACCCTTTGTGCATGAAGATGATGATTTTGACGACTTATTTGAGTCTATTGAAAACTATGCTGTAGTTAAGAAGTTGGAAAATTTACGCCTTCACCCACCACAACTACTAAATTTTCAACAATACAGAAATACGAGTCTGGAGACAATTCCACTCAAGATCTTGGATGTCTCTCAAACCATGACACAGAAAGACAGTGAATCAACTATTAAGGATACTAAAATCCTTAATACACCATATCAGGAGAATTTAGTTGAAGTTCAAACAATAGATCTAGATTTTCCCAGAAATATCAAAGATGTCTGGAAAGAGTTTTACCTCAAACTAAATGAAGAACAAGCATCCATGATTATTGACCAACAATAGACTATAAAAAATCCTCCTTCTACAAATCAAGAATTGTTTACTGTTGGGCCCTCTGACAAAGTGGTAAGTACAGAGGGAATGGAAAACATCCCGACCTTCCCAATCTCTGAATTTTTTCTAAATATTCAAGAAATATCTCCCTTTGAAATCTTTTATAGTCCCAGGCACAAGACAGTTGTTAGCAAGAAGAATAAAAGGAGAAGAACAGAGCATTCCCAGGTTCTCACTCAAGAATATATATCAATGGACATTGTTTGGAAAGATACTGAGTTAGGTGCTTCAAACAACGTAACCTAGTCATCATAGTTTTCAGGAGCCTATGCATCTGAAACTATTGAAAAGGCATCATATATTCATCACCTGATGAATAAAAAAGATGAAAAGTTCCTTCAACTTGAAATAGAGTTACAAGAAGAAAAGCAGAGTGTTAGTCACTAGCTATGGGTAAAAATCACACAACTTCAAGAAAGTCTGTGCCAACTGAAAATTCAACATCAAGATGAAGTTAATTATAAATATAATAAAATTCATCAATTACAACTCTCCATTGAGAAAATGAAATATGTTCCAAAGATTGATGAGTTTAGGAAGGAAGCTTTAGAATTAAACACCCTATTGGAAAAGAAACAAGTCATATTTTGTCCAAACTTAACAAAGCATCCTTGAATTATGTGAGAAACGCGATTCACATGTGAATCAGATTGTTGATATGAGAATTAGTTTCAATGACATAGATGATAAGGTATCCCAATTTGTTACTTGGAAGGATGCTTCTGATGGCCGAAAGGACAACTTTCCCAGAATTGAAGAATCAAAGAAAGAGATAATGTTCATATATTTGGATATAAAACTAAAGAAAACAGAAAGGAAAATAACTAGAGCTAAATACATTTCCACGAACATTGTGGAAACTATCAGCCAGAACCTGATCACAACAAATCTCATAGATAGATGTCCTCCTGGTGCATTACCCTGGGTAAAATATTTGATAAGAAAATGGAAGGAAGTGTCAAACGTGAAAGAGGAGCATATTATGAAGATAGAAAATTTATATTGGGAAATATATTGAAGATATCTAGTGAAGCCTCACAGCCAATAGATCATGCTTCATTGTCTTACAGATACATACTCATACATGCTACCTCCATTATCTGATGTTGTTTTTAATGGACACCTATGAATTAGGCCAGGAAAACCTCCCAAGGTTAAGCCTATGCTTAATATTCTTCAAATCAAGGAGAAAATGGAAGAAGGGATAGCAAGAAATTCCTCCAACAAATCACCCCTTTAATTTATATTTTTATTTTAGTTTTACTTACATTCAGGATATTTGTTTGAAACCTCCTGAGTTTTTATTGTAATGAATATTTTAAGACTTACTTTTTTTTATATTTAAACCCCTTCATGTATTTAAGAAGGGGTCTTGAAATTTTTAAAAGAAGACTTTACTGATGTTGCACTTCTGAACTCTTAAAGTTTTCTGAATACAAAAGGTTTGACCGAGAGTTATTTCTCAAATGAGATGAGTAAATATATATATGGTACATGTTTATTATATGTTTAATGTCAGTTTCAAATGAGAAATAGTTCATTGATATTATGATGTGTTGTTTTATATATGTTTGCCATAGTTTGACATCAATTCACTTTTGAACGTGTTATGTTTTTATCATTTATATGTATATGCAATACATGCATTTTGTAAAAGTTGTGATATAAGCTTCATTAAATTGATTTAATTAAGTTCTTAATTAAATAAATTATATTTAATTTTTTTCATATCTCTAAATGAATTTATGATCTTTATTTGCACTCATGGAAATATTAATTTGTATATCGCATAAAGAAAAGATTTCATCCCGGGATAGATAGAGATAGATCTAGATATATAAATATAAATAGATAGATTTACTGTTTATTGCAAGCTTTCTTATTTTTCCATATATAAAATTCCAATTAGAGATAAAATAATCCATTCACCCCAACTATATTAAAGTGGGAAACTGGTCCCACAAATCCAGTCAAAGCCACCATTCCAAATGGAAAAGGGAAGGTTTTCAAGTGCCCTACTTGGTGGTTTTCCCCGATGTTGTTGCACCGATACTCGGGGACTTAACACTTACTCATAAATATATAAGGAAAATAAATATTCTTGGAAATGTGAATACATATGTGTGAGGGTGTATTCAGACTATACCATTAGGAGGTGCATATTATTTCCAAAATATTTGATGATTATTGCACAAAACATATCTAGTTTTATTTCATGAGAAATAAGAATGATGTATTTGAATGTTTCAAAGAGTTTAAAAACATGGTTGAGAAGAAAACATGAAAATAGATCAAAACCCTCTTATCTGATCAAGGGGGAGATATACATTAGGAGAATTTGCGAAATACTACAAACCCCATGGAATTGTGCATGAGTATATAGTGCCACATACTCCTCAATTGAATGGAGTAGCTAAAAGGAAGAACAAAACTTTATTGGAATGTGTAAGGAGCATGATGAAAGGTAAAAATCTTTCTAATGCCAAGTTTTGGGCTAAATCCATTAGTACTATTGGTTATTTCAAAAATTCAAGTCCAACTAAAAGTTTAATTATAAGACTCCATTTGAATCCCTTTATGGTTATAAACCACATTAATGCATTTAACAATATTTGGAAGTAAATAATTTTGTCATGTTCTGAAAGTTGATAGGATAAAGTTGATGCAAAAGCTATAAAGTGTATTTTCATTAGTTGAGGATCTAATCATAAGGAATATAAGTTGTTTGATCCATCTACACAATGTTTTTACAAGTAGATATTTTTTGTTCTATGAACATGCAGATGAAGGCTAGAGGGATGAAAATTATGATGCATGGAATATTCCTCATGATTGTGTTGATGCCACCAAAGAGGTTGATAAAAAATAAGAGGAAAAATTGAATAGTTAAAGCACACCTATAGGACGAAAATATTCACCACAAAGTAGAAGAAAGGATGAAAGAGGAGAACTACCAAGAAGGTCATCATGCCAAATTTAACTTCAAGTAAGGTATAACTATGCCTTGATGACTAAAGTGATGAATTTCATTGAACCTTTTAACTTTGAAGAAGTGAATGAACATGGATAATGGAGAAATGCAATGAAGGAAGAATATGTTTCCATAATGAAAAATGACACATGGGAATTGGCAGAATTTCCCAAGGTTAAATTTCCCATAGGTTCGAAATGGTAGCTCAAAACATAATTTAATGTTGATGGAACTATTAATATATATAAATATATACTATTAGTAAACAATTATTCAGAGATATAGGTGATAAATTATGAAGAACGTTTTCCCCAATAGCTAAAATGAATAGCATTAGAATGATGATTGCATTGGAAACCAAGAATAATTGGAATTTAAATCAATTATATGTCAAAACAAGATCTCCGAATGGAGAATTAAAGAAATAATTTTATCTTATTTAGCTAGAAGGTTTTGTTAAACAAGGAGAAGAAGATCTTTTGTGGAGGATAAAGAAAGCACTATGTGGACTCAAACAAGTACCTAGGTCTTGGTATTTTAAGATTGATAAATTCATCTCTCAACAAGGTTTTACGAAAATTAAAGGAGATCTAAATATCTATATCAAGAGGGATGAAAATGGCCATATTGTTATGATATATTTATATGTTGATGATGTGATCATAACAAGAAGTGCTACTAGGTTAATTGAAAAGACAAAAAATTGTTTATCGCAAGAATTGGAAATGAAGGACCTTGGATAATTGCATTACTATTTAGGCCTTGAAGTTTGGAGGGATAATGGAAGAACTTTGGTCACACAAAGTAAACATACACATAAATTAATCAAGATGTTAAACATGAGTAGAGGTAAGTCATTATCTACACCATTGGAATGGAATGTTAAACTCGGTAATAATAATGAAAAAAAGGAAGTGAATGGCACATTGTGTAAATAGTTGGTGGCGAGTTTGAATTACTTGAATATAACTAGGCCAGATATTGCATATTCAATCAACATACTTCGTCAGTTCATAACTAATACACATGAAATCCACTGTAAAACATCCAAGAGATTCCTTTCATATTTGAAGGAAACTAAATTTTTTGATATTGACTATAAAAATGATTTGAATGTTGAGTTGACAATATATTCAAATTATGATTGGGTAGGAGATATATATTATAGAAATTCCACCTCAGGTTATGCATTTAGTATTGGATCAAGTATTATGTCATAGAGAAGCAAGAATTAACCATCTGTTTCTTTATCTTCCATTGAAGCTGAATACAAGGCCTTATGCAGTGCAATATGAGAAGCAATTTGGCTAAGAATAATTATTGAAGGCATGGTAGAGAAATAGGAAGAACCAATAATAATCAAGTGCGACAAACAAAGCACCATCAAAGTAGAAAAGAAACTAGTATATCATGTAGGGTCAAAACACATAGAGAATCAACATCATTTTGTATGATAAAAATGTAGTCAAAGGAAATTACTTTGACATATTTTAATACAAATGATAATGTGGCAGGCATATTTACCAAGCCTTTAGGAAATGATAAGTTTATGTTATGTAGAGAAAATTCGGGTGTAGTAAATAATCCATTTCACCATTAAGGGGGAGACTTGGAGATAATGGAGAACTGGTATAGTTTTATGTGAGTTACAAGGTGTTTTCTAGAAGTCATTGTTTCCAATGTGTATGATTTGTATCTAAGTCAAAGTATCTATTATCCAAGTTTTCATCTTTATTTAGTAAGTTGGTCCCATCATTATATAATGAGACACGTTGTCATGTATTTTATGTGAGCGGGCTCAGGGCCAATTTAATATAAGTATCTTGTTTATTGATTCTCTGAGATCCATTTTCTCAAGTGTTTCTTAACACAACTTTATGCTTAAATTGGTATAATTACCACTTAAAATATTCCTATGTGGAACAAATCAAATTCAATAAACTCTTCCAATAGATTATTGATGTGAATTCAATCATATTTATCTACTTTAGGATTTCAATTTATCTTGCATGCATATAAGTAACTTTATTCCTCTTCACTTAACCCAAAAAATACTTAAATCCCAAGAGATCATATAACCATGATAATTATTATTTATGTAATGCAAGTCATATTATGCATTAACTTCTCCCGATATCTTAGAGAGGGATTAAGAAATTTCAACCCAATAATAATTACAATTATGTCCACTTATAAGAGAATAAAAATTGAATCGTATACAATGTGAAAGGCCATTTAAACAACACGTTGCATGCTTTTGGTTGCATCAAAGTAAATTTCACTAGTTACCATAAAATAAATACACTTGATAATTCCCAGGAAACCCAAATGGTTCCTAAACTTTATGAAAACTCGAAGGCCCTTGAAGCGTCCCAATTTGAACATGTTACATGTTCCATGTTTGTACCAACAAATATTCACCATGCATTAATTTAAAAGGCTCTAAAGGATGCAATTTGGTTTTACAACAAACTTACAGGCTTCATGATTTTATTGTTAATATTTTTTAATTTTTCAATTCAGATGTTGTGTGAATAATTTTCCAACTGAGCCTTCACTCCAAATCATTGATATTCCAAGAATTATTCATTTTAAATAAAAAATTTCATTTATACATTCATAATAAATCCCCTACCATAGTCAAGGTTCATCCATTCACACCCAATACCAAATTCCAACTTAACACTAGTGTTAGAATATTTAACAACAATATCACTTCTTTAACAGAAATAACTTTATACACTTAATTTGATTCAAAATATATTTCTAGAAATTGAAGAAGGGAGATCCACTCTCCACCCAATTGTAGGAAAAACTACACTATAGATTTCTTGTAGCTAGCCATCCCTTAACTGGATATGATGTCTTAAGATGAATATTCACTCAAGCTTCAATAGAATTAAAATTAGAGTAGAGGACATTAATGCTAAAATCCTTCGTAAACAGGGATTCAATATGCTTCATGTTGGGTTAATTTAATTGTTGGTTAAAATACCTACTTTCAATTATCAATCCAGGGTTTGTATTATTGTGAAGTATACTTGCACTATATATTCTAGGTTATTTAAATTCAATTTAAAATAAAACTAAATAACTTATGGAAATGATTGCAAAATGAAAATGAAACTTATATTTCAAAATATATAAATGAACATGCACATGTGTTATTTATCAAATACTATATCTAATGAGGCATAAAATCCAAAGCTCAAAATTTAAAGGATTCAAAAGTAATTCTATTCTAATACTATACAATGAAATCTTTAAAATTTCTATTCTATTGAAGAATAAATGAAACCTACTCTATTGGGCTTTAAACATAAATCTAGTCAGTATTGAGCATTGAAAAGAGACCTAATCTATTTAGCTTTTTAAAGAAAATCTAACTATTGAACTTTGGAAATAAATTTAATCTATTGAATTTGAAAGCAAACATAATCTATTAGACTTTGAAACTAAATATATTTTATGAAATCAACTGAACTCTATTCTAGGAAATAAATGAAACCTTGTTCTAAAGAAAAAAGCAAGTAATTGAAATTAAATTGCATAAATCCTCATGAGATAATTGATGTGTACATATCAATTAGAGTTGTGTGTATCAATTAGAGCCAAACATAACTAAATTTTTTATAATTTTGAGACTAAGTGAATTAAATAGTAGTGAAATAACAAATTTTAGCTGTTTTTTATTTTCTCAAGCACTTGACCTATGTAAGATAAAGGAAAACAAATGAGTGAAAGGCAAGATAAAATATGCATTATGAAAAAATAGCATTAATCCAAATCCATATGAGACAGAGAAATAATATAAACATGAAAAATAAGCATAAATAAGTAAAATTAAAAGAAACTATTCTATTGAACTCGCACTTCTATAGGGAGTCTTCCTGAGATGTGTGAGGTGATGGAAACTTCATATCATGTGAATAAAATCACCAACCCATATTATAACAACACTTTTATGGAGATTCATATTAATTAAAGTGTGTTAACATAATTTTCTTCACAACAATAAGTCTCAAAAATATATTAACTTCTGGACTATCATTCACTTCTAGGTGAATCTTTTATATATAGTTTCAAACTAAAAAACATTGATAATTCGCTGCCTAACAACTAGAAATTGAATTGGCATCTCATTTTCATAACTAAAATAGGAGTCTTTCTTCTCACGATTCACTATTGAGGAAGTGAATCATGAGAACACACATCATCAACTTCAACTTTGTGTTTAGATATGGATCCCTTGATGATAACCCTCCCTTGCTTGATTATAGAAATGATTCCCTTGATATTTTTTTTTACAGGTGTGCCATGGCTACTTTGACATAATTTCGACTCAAGAAATATGGTGAAATTGTGAACCTCCACCTGTTTCTAATAGGTGCATCTCCATCTTGGAATGATTTGGTAGATTCCCATATGCTTTGGTTGTTTTTTAACACATGAGAAACTATAAAACCTTCAATTCAACTGTAGAATGTTAGAACAACTATGGACTATGCACAATTTGGTAGATAATGTCTAGCCAAACCAATTTCACAAAGTAAAATATATAAAATTGAGATGATGATGGAAATTTAGGTTATAAATGTATTTGCATAGCTCATATGACTCTTAACCCATGGATAAGATGTAATGAGATGGGAATATGTGACAAAATAAGTGAAAAAGGAAAGATAAAGCTATAAAAAAATAGAACAAAATTGGAGGCTCAACATTCCCCCACGCTCATGGTTTTGCATGTTCTCACGCACCTATCACTAAAAAAATCCAAAATTGCAATCATGTCCTTAAGAGGAATGCTTCCAAGTCTTGAACCAACACGTCCAAGTTTGACTTAAATTTGTTGCTCTTTACATTCACTGACCACCATGGCTTCCTTATTAACAATTTAGCTTCTAACCCCCTATGTATTTTGTTGGAGAACCTTATTGTTTTTCTTAAGAATTTGATTCTTTTTATACGAATAACACATTCAAAGGAAAATAATTTCATTTTTTGCTTTGACCAATTTATTCTCATCCTTTATACGATTATTTAGTAACTCAATTTCAAATATCTCATGCTTTAATGTTTTAATGTCTTTTTTTTCTTAGGAGAAGGAATAATTGTTCCTAGCTCAGGTTGATCTAAGACTAGATTATCATCATGTATTTATTTCTCAAGAGGAGAATTTACCTTTTCCTACTGTGTTTGTTTCTCTAATGTTTCAAAGTTATCATAATATTGTTGTTGAACCAAATCTACATTTGGATTTTTTTCTTGTAGAAGATTTTGGCACCTCCTTCTTTGTCCCTTCAATTTCTATGGTATCATGTGTATCATGACTAATTTTTCTTTTCATGCTCCTTATCAATCTTCTAATTTTCCTTTATTGTTGTGTAAGAACCACTGTTCTTTGAACATTTTCCCTTTTATTACCCTATATTTGAGGTTTTTCCATGTCTTCCTTTGGGTAGTTCTTCTTTTTTTTGGTTCACTGGCTCTCTGTCCTCTAATATTGTCTGGATGATCCTTATTTTGTATTATATTCTATTGTTTTCTCATTTTTCTACCGATGGAGGGTTTTGATTGCTTTTCCAATTTTGTGAGTGTTATATCATCATTTATATCTTCCATGTTCTGAACCTTTGTTTCAACTACATTTTCTATGACCAAATTATCATTTTCTTTAGCTTCATGTTTCAGATTGGGGTTATAAGAAAACCTTCTTTGGATATTCCTTATCTTATTTACATTTTCCTCATCCAAGCTTTCAAAAAAATGGTTTCTTACAAGAACATATTTCCATTTCTCGAAGTCACATGAATTTTTCTAGTTTTTCCATAGCTTCCTCAAAAGTTTTCCCATATATAGTAAAATAATTCTAATAAACCTATATAAAATCATGGATCAAGTTAGAAAAGGTACCTAATACTTATCTTTGGCATTTATTATGTGCATTACATAATCGAAAAGGAAGTAGCCTATAGGCATACACACTCCTACATGGACATGTAAAAATTGTCATATCTTGATATTTAAGTTCAAGTTCAATTTGATTGTGTCTGTTGAAACCATAAATAAAACAGAAATATTTCTTCCGTGCTAGTGTATCTAACACTTGATCAATAAATTGTGGTTGGAAATGATCTTTTATTTTTATTTCTATTATGGTACCACGATTTTTCTTAGCTGAACTTCACAGAAACCATTGGAAATCTGAGGTAGGATAAATAAAATTCACATTTAGCAATTTTGTAACTCTTCAGAAGGATGGATCCTAATATACAACTTATGAATACATCAGTTGTAGCTAACCATGACCTACCAAGAATAAATGGTTGTCATCCTAGACTAGTTTTTGGAGTTAATATCATAAAATCAACATTATACTCCAATGAATATAAATATAATGACCATAGGGGATTCACTCAATGAACCTCTAACATATCACATGCAATCATAGCATATTAAAAAGTACCCTTAATTTTAGTACATATAGGAAAATAGCTCTAAAAATCACATTTTCTAACACCCTACAAATATAAACCCAACACACCTTCCCAATTTAAAAGGTCCCTACTTTCACTATATATTGTAGGTATCCATTTTTTCATTAACTTTTTTTACACTACTTTATATTCTTTTATTAACTTTGACCTCCATTTTTTATACCTGCCAATATAACAACCCTTTACCCCCTATATCTCCCCCAATGTATTATGTCAGTTTTTCCTCATTATATATCCCCTAATATGAACCCACGTGCTATGGTATTGCTACTGCAGTGCAACCCCCGTGATAACAACACATATTGCAATATACCATTTTGTTCAATAATAGATCTATCTGCTAATTTCGATAAAGCAGGAGTATATTGAAAATTTATTAATCTTAATTTATCCATATTATTCTTGGTCATAATGTTTATAGCTACACCCAAGTCAATCAAAGTGTTTGAAACTTCAATACCATTGATATGAATCTTTACAATGGGACTACATGGATCTAAATATTTTCCAATTATTGGTTCCGATCATAATGTATGTGATTATTCCTACCACTTGTACTCTTTGAATGTCTTAATAGCTTACGCAAATATTTTTCAATTCCTCTAGCATGTTATAATAAGGTAAAATTATTTTCCACTCTAAACCTTCATTAATTTGTAGTATCTCTGGAAAGGGAGTATTTTGTAAGGAAATAGAGGGTTGTTCAACTATAGGAATTGTAGGAGTTGGTTTTATTTTTGTCATATAATTATGTAGGAATATATTCCTTTTGAGGAGTCTTGACTATTCAGGAGATATATCCACTAAATCTTCAAGGTTTTCATCTTCTTTTTGAGTCATTTTGATAAATTATTCTTTAAGGTAATGATGTATGAAATAATATTTATATTTTTCTAAGTATTTTATTTTCATATAATTCCTATTACTTGTATAATTAGTCCCTAAACCCATGAACCATTTAAAATCCATGTCTGTTAATGTATCAAGAAACAATTTCAACTTTTCGGTGTCAACTATATAACCATAGGATCTACGTAGTACCTCAAACTCAAAGAAAAATTTTTCTGGATCCTCAATTATTATATCATGAATGTTAGGAAGATTTTATGGAGAAATTTTCTTCGTAATATTAGTGGTATTAGTATCTTGAATAGGAAATCCAAAATGATCCTTTTCTACATGAAAACTCCCATCATCTCCTGGTCCTACTCTTCCACTCAAGCCCCCCTATCACCTCCTAATATTATACCTACTCTAGACCTACCAATTATTGGTATTTCAACTCCATTATGTACTTCTCCTTCTCCTTTTTCCATTGTGGATTGTTTAGAGATTATATAGGGTTCTTCACTAGGATTCTTTTCAACTAGTTCGTGTTCCTATGGTTCTTCTCCTAATGGTTCTTGAGGACATGTTTCTCCATATTCTTCTCCTTATTCCCTATGTACTTCTAACTCTTTTCCAATGAGATTTTCACCTATCGAAGATAGGGAAATGACTTCTCCTATTGTAGATGTAGGTCCTTCTACCACAACTTTTGTAGATGAAGTTGGTGATCCTCTAGATTAAATTTGCAACCTTTGAACATCAAGAAGTCTCAATCTACCTGCAAAATATGGAATTCGTGTAGTGGAAGATGGTGTTGCACTCTATGGTCTAGAAGGGGTGGTTGGTGATATTGTAATTGAACTACGTCCTATAAAAAATATACCCCTACAATCTCATTCCCTATACATGCATCCTAAATTATTTTAAAAATAATTAATGTAACTATTATGAGTTGAAATTTGCGACAACTGTCGTTAGGAATAATTCCACAATCGTGATGCATAGGTTCTTACCTTTCATATTAATTCTATGCCAAAATAGAGTTTTTTATGTCTTTTAAGAAATTAGGAAAATTTCAAAAGCACCTAAATTAATGATTTTCAACTTAGTTTGCAACATAAAAAAAGGTAATGATACCATATATAGTAACACAAGACAACAAAATGATGAAGGAGTTCACCCCTCCTGGGCTACATCTTTTGGTATAGCTTCAAATGTTGGTCCTCTTTAATTAAGTGGTAAAATATGTGATTATATAGATTTTGAGAGTTGATAATACAAAAATAATGTCTCCAATATCTACAAAATAGTAACAAAACCTAATTTGAGCTCTTGTTGGGCTAAATTTGGCCAAAAAATGAAGAAGTTATGCTCTATAGAAGTTTTGCTACTAAATACTCTACAAACTACACTGACATGCTAACCATTCTACAAATATTCCATTTTCAGAACTGCCAAGAGACAATTTCACCTACGGCCAATGGAATTCCCACCTAATTGGGTGCAATTTTTTGCCTTGTTTAAATTCCCAATGACCCCCCTTGAGCGGAAATTATAGGTGCACTTGGCCTCATCTCCACCATTGGATCTGAACTCCACCTTGGCCCGTTCTAACCCCACATATAACTCTGCTCCTGATTGTGGTTTTGCTCCATAGTTATTTCAAAATCTGTGCTAAATGGTGGATCCATTATAAACCATGCCCCACACCTTGATTTAGCTATCATACCATTGATTTTTTCTTGACCCGCACGCAACTGTGGTTTGGTGTGGTTTTTACCAGGGCTTTGGGACACAACTAAGTCCTAGTTCTTAGCTCCCTTGCCTGCAGTCTCATGGGCGTGGGGTGACCAGGGACCAGGGCTTAACTTTGGCCACGTACCCCAAATGCTAACCAATGAAAAACATATTTACAAATTTATGTCTATGTAGGTTAAGACTCACTTGGTGGAGTGGAGGTCAAGCATCGTGTCTCTGAACCATAGATCTTATGTTCAATCCTCTCTAGTGGTATTTCGAATGTACAAAATTTTACAAGCTTGTTGGGAGGCCACATGCCTTCCCTCCAGTGGCCCACATGGCTCCCATCCATTGGGCCACATAAACCACCAATTAGACCAATAAAATTGTAGCATCATCAAACTAATATGGAGAGGCCACTTAGAATCCTACCATTGGACCTAGAAATACAATCAACCTACCCAGTCACCCTACCTAGTTAACATACAGACTGCCTTGTTAGTGTACCTACATCCAACCTGCAATTTTTTTAGTTATTTAGGAAGACTATCTGAACACGATATCGAGAGAATATAATATCGGTTTTGAGTGATTCAAGTTGCACTATATTCAAGGAGATGAGATCTACATTTTCACATCGATTCCAAGCACTTTTGAACACTTTGAATTTTGAGCACTTTACTGATCCACTATATCATTCCTCCCCACTAGAAGTTTTTGGACCTTAAAAAGATCATTTCCAGTCAATAAATAGATGAGGGTACAATTCCCTCATCCTTCGAATCTCAATCCATTTGGATTTTCATGGATTTTTCCCTTTGAGCCCAACACGAAGGTACTCCACGTTCCCTCATTTCAAATTTATTTTTTTTGCTGTCAAGGATGGTGTCTTGCTCTAGATTTTCAAGATATTTAGGAAATAAATATTTAATTGAATGAATCTAAAAATTATCTACTTGATCTTCAATGAGAGAAGGCTCATATAATCTCAAATTTGCAACATTAGCAACTGCATAGATTTTCATATATGGAGGAAAATCTAACCAAAACACATTATTACAATCATTTCTAAAATCTTGAATGGACCATATCTAATTGGTTTCAGTTTTTTACCTTCTTCTTAGAGTCTTTCCTTGCTAATGTGAAGCCAAAATTCATCTCCCACTTGAAAACTATGATCAACACGATTCTTATGATGTCTTGTCTTGTACTTGTGTTGAATCTTTTCCAACTTTTCTTGAACCATCTAATGCACCAATTTAAAATTTTTAATGAATATTTTGGCCTTATCTATGTCAATATGTCCATCAATATTGACATATTTCCAAAAGATACAATCTAGAGGATGTTTTGTTAAGTATCCGAAGAATTCCTCAAATGGATATGTTTGAGTCAATGAATACTTGGCCCAATTGTAAGCATTTTGAATGTAGTGCAAATGTTCATACCCTAATTTACGATGTTTGCTGTAATAAACATAAAGAATATGTATTACCATTTTTTCACCACTTCTGTTTGTCCATATGTTTGCAAATGGAATTTTTTTCTCTTTTTCAATTTGGTGTCCATGAGTCCCCATTAGCTTGACCAAAATTTCAAAACAATTCAAGAATCTTGATAAAAATTAATTGATGTGGGTAACCCAAAATGTACCCATACATTTTGAAAGAAAAATTGTGGAGTTTGTTCAGCTGTAACCTTCTTATAATCCATCAAAATATACATTTTTCTAAAATGATCCACAACTACATAAATATAATCATGACATTTCCTAGACATAGGTAGACCTCCAAAAAAATCCAAATAAACACTTTCCCAAGGACAGGAAGGAACAAGGAGTGGAGTATATAATCCCAACTTTCCATTTCTTACATATCATGACATACTTTCAATCATCCGAGGAGATTAAAAATACCTTTGTAATTGTGACTCTATCTTTCCTACACCAAAATGAATAGAAATAAAAGAAGTATGCGCTTCCCTTATGATGTTGACTCTTTCTCCCCATTGAATACATAGCTTCCCAAGATGATACAAAAATTTATCATGCACATGATAATCTAATTCCTGTACTTGGTTACCTTGACCCAGAGTTTCATATACATCATTTAAGTCCTCATCTAGAGAATATTGCTCAAGATAACTCTCATGCATCATAGAATTATGCTTAAGAATAATGGACACACTAAAATTTGGCCTAGAAAGCATATAAAAAACCTTGTTATAGATAACTTTATTATACCTTATCACCAAGTGGAATTGTTGTAAGAAACCCATCCATTTGAAGTGCCTCACTTATTGTATCTTGGTTTATTATTACAAGTATTGCAAGGATTTATGATGAATGTGAATGATAGTTTCCTTACCCATCAAGTATTGTTTCCATTTTTTCACACTTTGTGCTAAAGCATACAATTCGTTGTCATATGTAGGATAGTTAATCACTGCACCATTAAAAGTTTCAAAATTAAAACATATGGAATTAACATGCATCAATACTTCTCCCATGGCATAGCCACTTGCATCGGTTTCTATCTTAAATGATTGTATCTGATCTGGAAGTGAAAGAACTACTATTTTACTGATTCTTTCTTTCAATGCATCAAAGGATTTCTGATGTTTTCCTCCCCAGTGAAAAACCTCTTTCACACTTGTTAATGCATGTAATGGAGCTGCAATGGAAGAAATGTTAGAAATGACCTTTCTCCAATATTGGGCTTCTCCCAAGAAACTTCTAACCTTTGTTACAGTGTTGGGTTTTTGCCAATTCAAAATGATTTTGACCTTTGATGGATCTATCTTCAACTCACCCCCTCCAAAAATATGACCCAAGTATACTAAAGAAATTTTCCCAAATTCACATTTAGGCATATTTAAAGGTAAATTTTCTTTCTCTAAGACATATATTACTTTCCTAGCATGCTTGAAATTCTCTTCATGAGTTGCTGAAAATTAGTATGTAATCTAAGTATACTATCACAAAATTATCAAGAAAATGCCTTAAAAAATCATTCATAACCACAACGAATGTAGCATAAGCATTACAAAGCCCAAATGGCATAACTAGCCACTCAAACAAACCTTACTTTGTCTTGAAGGCTATATTACAAATGTCTCCTTAAGTAATCCTAATCTAACGATAGCCACTGCTCAAGTATAGCTTAGTGAAATAAACATCATATTTCAATTGATCAATAAATCATCAAATCGAGGAAGAGGGTAACAATTCTTTAATGTGATTTTGTTCAAGGATCTAAATTGCACACACATGCGATATGTTCCATCCTTCTTCGGAACTAAAACAATTGATGACCCACATGGTGAGGTGCTTAGTATGATGACCCCTTTATCAAGTAAATATTGGATTTGTTTCTTTATTTATGCATTCTCCATGACTAACATCCTATACATGACTATTTTTGGAGGAGGAAAATCATGTTGCAATTGTATCTCACATTGCATTCCTCTTTTAGGAGGAAATCCTTTAGGTTCCTAAAAAATCTCATAAGAGGTGTTAAAAACCTCTATCAAATCATATTCTAACCTTCTATCACATCATTGGAAGGATTCATTCTCAAAATCGTTTTTTGGTTTGATCATCAAAAGTATGAAATTCTTCCTAGAATTAACAAGCCTCTTCATTTTTCAAGCATTCACAAGAGATAAATATAATTTCTTGTGATGTTCTCTAGCACTATAGTCAATCCCACATTTAAACAAAAGATACTTGTTCTCAAGGTGCTGAAAGATGTATTTTGTATCATAAAGATATGGGCTTTCCAAAACAACACCACATATGTCAACATGAACAAATCAAGTTCTACCTCATCAATGAAGTTTGTAGTGATGGAAAATTTCAGTTTTCAGTTTCTTGTCACTTGCAATTTTGCATTGTCACATACCCAACCAAAAGGATAAGGTTTAGGATGAGGAATGGTTTCCAAATTCATTTCTTGACAATGGTTCCTAAAATGAGGTTGGCTTGTGATAAACTATCAAACAAAGTTTATATTTTCTTATGTTTTTAGATGACTCTAATATGAAACATATATATTGTTTCTTTATCGTTTGGAGTTTCATTGAGGTTACTAGAAGAACTAGTACTTGGAATAGATTATTTACCTTTCAATCCCATGGCTGTTGATATTTGTTTCATCTATAGAATCAAATCCTAAATCATATTGTGTAGTTGCAACAATGTTTTTCTTTCCTTTGTTGTTAAATTTTTTGGGTCTTATCTGAGGATGAATTTTCCAAAATTGGTCTTCATCATGGCCTTGTTTTGAAAAATGTTTGGATGTGAGTATTTCTCCCTCCTTATTGATGGAAGCATTATTTTCCACTTATACTTTGAATTTCCCCTTTCCTTTGTCTCCACTCTTGAATTTATTTTTTCCGCCCTCTTGATTCTAAATGAGTTTCCTGCACACAAATTTCACATGGATTTGTAGGGTTAAACATGAGAATTGTGTGTCTCAAGAAAATATGTAAGCCTCCAATATATTTGAGTAGAGTTCCTTGAGAAGACAAATCTACACCCAAAATGAAAGCTCTTCTTCTAAACCCTTAGGTATAACTTTCCACACTCTAACCCTTATATTGCCTAAAGTTTTTCCAATGCATCATAGCTTTTTGGATGTATGCTAAAGGATAAAACCGTCTTCTTAATGTAGCTACAAAATCATTCCAAGAAGTTTTAATATTACCTCTTTTCTTGAGATCCTCTTGAGATTTTGCTTCCCACAAAATGAGTGCTACACTTTCCAACATTATAGAAGAATTCTGAATCTTGGTCCCATTTTTATGAAACCAACTAACAAAATAGAAGGAAAGATAGATAAACACTTTAGAAATTAGGCTCTTCGAGGGGGCAACCTCTACTACATTACATAAATGACCAATTATTGGATGATTCAAATGATAAAACCTATTTTCTATATATGGGACTCCAATGGGTCACAATATAATCCTAGCAGACATAACAATAACAATTTAAGGGCACAACAATAACAATAGTGGGCTTATATGGGGCACAATAATAACAATATGGGGACTACATGGGCACAAAAATAAGAATAAGGGGGCAATACTAATAATAAAAATAAGGGGATACACTAGTATTACAGGGACCTAACATGCCCCTGTCCTTAAAAAAAGTGTTGTCTTGACCGCTTGATTATTTATGGATTCTTCTGTATAAAATTCTCATCCGCCCATGTAGAATATTTAGTGGGTAAGTTCATCCACTTGCTGAGATACTCTCAAATTGATCGATTTAGTAGTTGTCGAGTTCTTGTTTCCATGAATGATTCAAGTTCCAATATGATTTTTCCTTCCTCATCAAGTTCTGAAAATATTTTTTGAATTGGGAATTTTTCACCTATAACCTTCTTTAAGCATGAAACATTAACAAGTAGGTGCACTCAGGAAGATGCATGCAACTCCAATTTTTACTCCATAGTGCCAATCTTTTGCAGCACCTTTTAAGGACCATAATACTTTAGCGATAATTTACTATACGTATTACCCTGATTTAGGGAAATTGGTTTGTATGGTTGTATCTGTAAAAATACCAAGTCACCTACATCAAAAAAAATTTCACTGTAATGTTGATCTACCTGTTGTTTCATTCGATTTTGCACCAAATTTATGTTATCCTTTAGGAGTTGGAGAACTTGTTGTTGATGCTTGATGTGATATTCCACTACTTGATCATCCATATTGTATTTCCATGCCATTCTTCAAACCATCCATATTAGCTTCAACGTCTTTCTTTAAACCATTCATCTTAGCTTCCACACCTTTATTCAAAGCATCCATCTTAGATTCCATGCCTTTATTCAAACCATCCGTGGTTCCTTCTATACCATCCATATTAGCTTCCACACCATCCATATGAGCTTCACCTCCATTCTTCAAACCATCCATCTTAGCTTCCATGCATTTCTTCAAGCCATCCATTTTATTTTCCACGCCTTTCTTCCAACCATCCATCTTAGCTTCCATTTTATTTTTTGGGTACTCTTTGCGAGAGCGAAATTTTTTGCAGTTGTTATTGTAGTTTTTATATATCACGTTTCAATTCTTCCTCTTCATGATTCATACTAGATCTTTCTAAGAGCATAATGGGTGTTGAATTTCTTTTTAGGGGGGATTTTAGAACCTCGAACTGATTTTTCAAACAAGACTTATGCAATAAAAAAAAAAATACACATCTTTTTCTTTCTTTTGAGGAGCTCGATTTTGAAACTGACGTATCTATGTAATTTTGGATCCCCAATATTTTATATTTGTTCCTCTAGTATCCCTCCGAATCATCTTTCCAATTCCATAGGTAATACCTGATTTGGATTCTTAAAGGCAAAGTTATGCCCAATCTCCCACATTGACCTAGTTATGGACTAGTTCAATAGAGCACACTTATATGAAATGCCACATGTCATTTTTTCTTCCTTCGACTTTCAAATTGATACATGGGAAACTACAGTCCATGTAATTTTTGTCACTTTTTATAGAATTCCAATCCGACGCTCAGAGAGAGAGTTATGATGATTTTCGCAAGGTCACCTCTTTGAGATGAAATTCGGGAGCCTACAAAAGCCATAACTTCCACAGATCATATCTCAGAAATATTGCGAATGAAGATCTGAAATTTTTCCACAAAGTTCCTCTGAAATTCAGCGCAAATGTGTATTTTTATCTTTTGATCATTCGTAGGAAAAAAAGTATTGCAAAAATTCCACGATGACCTATTTGAAGCAATGAAACCCTAGAATCCAAAGCTCTGATATCAAATTTTATGAAATCAACTCACATAATAGAAGGAAAGATAGATCAACACCTTAGAAATAAGCCTCTTAGAGGGGGGAACATCCACTACATTACATAAATGAATAATTCTTGGATGATTCAAATGAAAAAACCTCCTTTCTATATACAGGAGTCCAATGGGTCACAATATAATCCTAGCCGACATAAAAATAACAATTTAAGGGCAGAAAAATAGAAATAGTGGGATTCTATGGGGCACAACAATAACAATATGGGGACTACATGGGGGAAATAGTAAGAGTAAGGGGGCTATACTAACAATAAAAATAAGAAGATACATGAGTATTATAGGGACCTAACACTCGTCATCTTTTATGCTTTGTATCGTGCAATAAACTTCAAGTTGATGAACCCAATTATCCAATTTATCAACATTTACCTCTCCATTATACATAGGAAATTCAAACTTTATATCAAGTTTTAAAAAATTAGTTTTTCCATGTCCCTTTGGAGAATGTGGAGGTGTTTTTGAATGGATTTATGTAGAATAATAGGAGGGTGAAGATGAAGGTGAAGATGGAGGTGTAGGAAAAGGTGGAGGTAGAGGTAGTTTTCCACCATTCCCTCCATCCCATTTTGGAGGCTTGTCTCCATTTCCTGCAATTCCATTTGGAGGATTTGAGCTCTCTCCTTGCAACCTTGAGTTCCTTTCCTCACAGATAAATTTTACTGCTTTATTCATTTCAAATATTGCTTTTCTGAAAGTCTTCTAATCCTTAGAAATATTGTTAGGGTATCCTTCACATGCCATGAATGGTGAGGCTTTGGCTGACACTTGAGGTGAAACTTGTGGTAAATATTCTCTCCTTGAACTAGCTTGAGGAATTGTTCCCATAAGTTTTCCTTATCCTCTTTTGAGCTTCAACCTTTTAAGCATCAGAAAACACGTGGAAAAAAATTAAACCTTCAAAACAACCAAAGCTCTCATACCAAACTGATCTGTATTTATAAACTTGATGGTTTGATGAAATGTGAAACTAAATTTATTTGTCTTTAGGAAGTTAGGAAATTTGAAAAAGCACATAAATTAATGATTTTTAACTTAGATTTCAGCATAAAAATAGAGACAATAGTACCATAAAAAGTAACACAACAGAACAAAATGATGAAGGAGTTCACCCCTCCTCGGTTACATCTCCTAGGACAGCTTCCAATGTTGGGCCTCTTTCATTAAGTGCTAAAATATGTGATTACATGGATTTTCAGTGCTCATAATGAAAAAATAATGTCTCTAATAGCTCCAGAATAGTCAAAAACCGCAATTTGGTCTCTTGTTGGGTTCACTTTGGCCAAAAAATGAAGAAGTTATGCTTTAGAGAAGCCTTGCTCCTAACTTCTCTACAAATTTCACTAACATGTTAACCATTCTATGAATCCACCATTTTTGGAAATGTCAAGCAATGAATTTTTCCAGCGTCGGTAGAATTTTCTCCAAATTGGGTGCAATTTGTTGCTTCATTTAAATGTTGAATGACCCCATGTGAGCAGAAAGGATAGCGTCATGTGCCCTAATCTCCATCGTTGGATCTGAACTCCATGTTTACCCTTTATAACTCTGCATATAACTTCCTTCCTCACTTTGGTTTCATTTCGTGGTTATTTATAACTCCATGCCAAACGATGGACCCATTATAAATAATTCTCCACACTGTGGTTTAGTTATCATACCATCGGGGTTTTCTTGACCTGCCCACAACTAGGGTTTGGTGTGGTTATTTCCAGGGATTTAGGTTGGAGTTAAGCTCAAGCTTTCAACTCCCATTCCTATGGTATCGTCGGTGGGAGGTGACTGGGAACTAGGGCTTTACCCCAAACCCGTCCCCTAAACACCAACCACAAAAATAATACATACCACTTCGCACCTATGTAGGTTAAGACTCACGCAGTGGCGTGGAGGTAATGCATCGTGATGCCTAACCATAGGTCTCATGTTCAATTCTCCCTAGTGGTAGTTCAGCCATACAAAATTTTACAAGCTCGTTGGGAGGCTACGTGGTTGCCCTCCATTGGTCCACGTGGTTCCCATCTATTGGGCCACATAAACCACCAATTCTACCAATGAAAATGCCACAACATCGAATAAATACGGAGAGGCCACTTTGCAGCCTACAATTGGCCCTAGAAATATAGTCAACCTGCCCAGTCACCCTGTTGAGTCAACGTACCTGCATCCAACCTGGAAATGTTTTAGTTGTTTAGGAAAACGATCATAACAAAATATAGGGAGCATACACTATCAATTTTTAGTGATTCAAGTTGAATTGGATTCAGGGCAACGAGACGTACGTTTTGGCACCAATTTCAAGCACTTTGATTTTTTAGCACTTTACTAATCCCCTGGATTAGTAAATGAAAAGGAACCCTACATTTAAATAAAAAATATGTAGACTTCCAAGACAACGACACTAAAATTGTTGGATAATTAATTATTACTTAAATTACCTGCATTAAATTATCTATAATTTCACTAAGCTATTTAATTTTAATTGAAAATAAAACTAACAAACTTATGGAAATGATTGAAAAATGAAAATGAAACTTATTCGTGGAAAAATTTAATGAACACACACACATGTTCTTTCTCAAAGACTATATCTAACAAAGCATCAAATTAAGAGCTTGAAAACTAAAGTAGTTAAAAAATGATGCTATTCTAATTCTATACTATTGAAGATTGAAATTTCTATTCTATTGAAGAAGAAATGAAACCTACTCTCTTGGGCTTTAAAAATAAATATAGTCTATTGGGCTCTGAAAACAAATATAACATATTTAGATTCTTGAAGAAAATATTATCTATTGAAATTTGGAAATATATTTAATCTATTTAATTTGGGAAACAAACCTAATCTATTAGATTTGAAAGTAAATGCAATCTATGAAATAAATTCAATTGTATTCTAAGAAAGTAATGAAGCCTTGTTCTAAAGAGAGAAGCAAGAAATTGAAATTAAGTTGCTAGAAGGACTAGTGAGATTACTAATATATGCATATCAATTAGAGACAATCATAACTATTTTTTTTATAAATAGGAGACTAAGTGAATTAAGGAGAAATGAAATTAATATTTTTTGTTGTTTTTTATTTTTCTGAAGCACTTAACCTATGGAAGATAAAGAAATACAAATGAGTAAAAGGAGAGATAAAATCTATACTCTGAAAACGAAGCATTAATCCAAATCTGTACAAGATAGAGCATTAATATAAGCATGAAAAACATAGCATAATAAAATCAAATTAAAATAATCGATACTATTGAACTCGCACTTTCATAGGGGGTGCTCCTCAGATGTAGAAGGTGATCGAAACTTTAGATTATGAGAATAAAATCACTAGCAAAAATTATAAAAACTCCATGACAAAGATTTACATTAATTACATTTTGTAAACATAGTTTTCTCCAACAACCATAATTATCAAAAATAATATTAAATTCTAATATATCATACGCTTCTAGGTTAAGTGTTTATATTTAGTCTCAAATTAAATAGCTTGGAGAATTCAGTGCCTAATAATTAGAACATGAATTGATATCCTAGTTTCACAACTAAAGTATGAGTATTTATTCTCATGATTCGATATTGAATGAGTGAATCATGAGAAGGCACATAATCGACTTTAAATTTGTCTTTGGATCTTCTCACTCGATTATAGAACCAATTCCCTTGATATTTTGTATATTATAGGTGACTATGGCTACTTTCACTATAAGTTTGACTCAATATATACGGTGAACCTATGAACCTACACCCCTGGCTAATAGGTGGATCTCCATATTGGAAAAATTTGGCATCCTCCCATATTCTTTCGCTTACTTTTCACACATGAAAACCTGTATAACCTTCAATTCCGTTGCAAAATATTAGAAAAATTGCAAAATATGCACAATTCAGTATCTATTGTCTAGTCAAACCAATTTCACAAAGTAAAACATATAGACTTGAGATGATAATGGAAACTTACCTTATAAATGTATTTTCATAGCCCAAATGACTCTTAACACATGGAGAAGACACAATGAGATGTAAATAGGTGATAAAACAAGTGAAAAAGGAATGTTAAAACTGTTAAAAAGAGGAAAAATTTGGAGGCTCAACATTCCCCCTGGCTCAGGGTTTTGCATGTAGTTGTGCACTTGTGACTGGAAAAAAAAAAAATGGAATGACTTCCTTCATAGGGCTGCTTCGAAGACCTGCACCAAAAAATCCAATTTTGATTGAACTTTGTTTCTCTTTACATTCACTAACCACCATGGATTCCTTATTAAAAATTTTATCTTGTAAGCCCTTGATCTATTGCTGGAGCACCTTATTATTTTTCTTAAGCTTTTGATTCTTTTTATAATAATAGCACATTCAAAGGAGAATAATTTCATTATGTTCTTTGACCAATCAATTCTCATTCTTTATATGATTATTCAATAAATCAAGTTCAAATATCTTCCGCTTTATTGTTTTAATGTCTTCTTTTTCTTTATGAGAAGGAATGCTTGTTTCAAGCTCAGGTTGATCAAAGACTGGACTATCATCATGTAATTCTAGCTCAAGAGGAGAATTTACCTTTTCCCGTTGTGCTTCTTTCTCCAATGTTTCAATGTAATCATAAACATGTTGTTGAAAAAAATCTAGACCTCTGGTGTTTTTTATAGAATATTTTGGAACCTCCATCTTTGCCTCCTCAATTTATATGGTCTCACGTGGATCATGGCTGATTTGTCTAGTCATGCTCCTTGTCAAGATTCTTCTATATTTCCTTTATTGTTGCACAAAATCCAATGCTATTTGAACATGTTTTCCTTTTGGTACCCTCCCTCTCAGGTTCTTCCATGTATTCCTTTGGTAGTTCTATTTTTTTACTTCACTAGCTCCCTTTCCTCTAATATTTTCTGGTTCATCCTTTTTTCCTATTTGATTTTCTTGTTTTCTCCTCGGTCTACCCTGGAGAGTTTTTCTTTCTTTGCAAATATTTTAGTGTGATATGATCCTTTGTATCTTCAATGTTGTGAACCTTTGTTTTTGTTACATTATCTACAACCAAATTTTCAATTTGATTAGCTTCATCTTCTAAATTAGGGTTTGAGGAAATCCTATGTTGGAAAATTTACATTGCTAGATTGGATGGTGGCATCAGGTGTGCTAGAATTTATGCCAACTAGGTTGGCATTAATGGCAATTGAGCTATCATGGATGTGCATAGTGTGTCAACCTCATGGGGTGTTACAAGGTTTTTTAGTCCTTGGTAGAGAACCATCATAGTAGCAAGACGAGGAAAAATTATAAAATATTATATCTATGATGGTTAGGGGGTCCCAATATTTGAATGCATTTATACCTTATGTGATCCACTCAAATTATCCTACAAGTGGCATAGTTTGATAGTGCTCAGAAAGATATTTCCAACGGTATTTAAAGGTTTAAAAATGACATCTTAGATCAATAGGTATTTCTAGTCAAATGGTAGTGCCCCCAAACTCAAAGTTAAAGAGCTAAAAATGGAGTAGGGACAAAGTAGTGACCAAGTTTGATATTTTATCCAAAAGTGTCACATTATTAAAGTGGATAAATTAAGTAAAGGACTGGGTGGATGTGGGAAGAAAGTTCAATAGTTGAACGAGTTTTTCTTTGCTAGTGGAAGGTCCCACTTCACAAATCATCTTGACGAGGGTTCCCTGAATGGTTCAAATTTACGCACAAAGAGAACAACCGAGATGACATTTTCCCAAGAAGACATGGAAATTCCACATAGTGGCTGAAAAGGAATTTATTAATAAGATATGAAGTGCACTAGGTCCCATGTGAAAAATCTGCCCAAAATTTCTTCCCCATATGGTTCAAAGGTGTGCACAAAGTGAACACCCATGGTGATGTAAGCCTAGGATGAAGATAGAAATATTTGATTGGTTCATAATGATTTCAGCATGACAATGATATAGGGGGGTATATGAAATGAATTTTGAGTGTTTCAAGGTGGTTTAAGGGGCCAAATTTAGGTGACACATTTCACCACTTAGGAGAAGCTACTTGGTGATGTTGATGTAAGCATGATCTCATCATGGAAGGGCTACCCTAGAATTTTTAGAAAGTGCAACAGTTGGAGAATCTAGGTTGACTAGGTGTCAGGAATATGTGAAGTACGAATCATCCAAGTATAAATTTGATTGGCCCAAGCATGCAGCATAGGTCCCACTGGGAAACATCATTTAGGAGCCTTGACCTCAGAATATTTTGAAAGAGTGCAGGAAATAGAGCTTTGAGTTGAATAAGCCATTGGGATGTGATAAAAGTTACAAGTCATCATGAAAGGATTTTGATTTTACAATGAATATGGTTTTTTGACTCTGCACCACACATAATCCAAGAGGAAAGATCAACAACTAAGGTTATGCCTAGGACTTGGTTACGTGCATGTTTAATAATTGTGGATGCAGAACGTTTCATGTGTGGAACTTAAGCCCTAGGGGCTATAACGCAAATGGGCCCAACATGTGGCTCATTTTATGCCCAGGACTTGATTTTGTGCACGTTCGATGATCATGGGTGTAGAAGGTTTGATGTTTGGCATTTTAGCCTTTGGGGCTATAGCTCAAAAGGGCCTAGTAGGTGGTCTAGCAACAATTTTGAAATAGTTTTGGGTGTTATTGTGACCATGGGATTTTTGGATATTTTTAATGAGAAAAAATCATGGACAAGTGTTTAAATATCCTCGAGGATATATACAAAAAACCACGAGCATGTGTTTAAAGGGTTATAACGGTGTCAAAAAATATATAGAAAGGTCCCTCCATACTTGGTAGTTATGTAAAAACTAACTACTCGTCATAACTTAATTATGTAGGTGTTGATTGGGGTCAAAAACTAATTAAGATATTAGATCCTAGCTTGAAGAACATTGGGCACAATTTTTAAAGGGATGGAATGGGTCAAAAACTAAATCTGAAAGAAATGGTGGCAATGGAAAAATGGTAATGAGAGATAATGGGAAACTATCTAGAACAAAAAAATAAGGATGCAAGGACCACATTCAAGAAAATTAAATTAATGGAGCCTGTCTTGAATCTAAACAAGCTACACATGATCTTCCTTGCACGCTATGAAGGATTAAATTGAAAATATTGCTAGATGGAGAAGATTTGACCACAAATGAAGAGGGCCATGATTGAAGTGCATCTCAAGTGATTACTAAGCATGAAGATCCATGTTGGTGTACACATATTGATTGGGAATTTCTTATTCAACATGTAAAAGAATCATGTGCCCATTCTCAAAGTTAATTTTTCTACACTAGCCAAGTAATTAGACACAACAACATGATGGAGAGCCATGATGAGGCTATGTTCTCGGGCATAATGATGAGCTGACAGAGACAACATTGTTCCTTATGTAACATAGGAATAAAAAAATGGATTGATGTTTTGAATAGCGAGGTATGTAGCATTATTGTGTGTGATACTATGGGAAGTTGAGAGTTCCTGAGGAACAATTATGGGGCGAAGAGATTATATGTTGAGTGTATGATGACCGAGTGCTGAATGTGTGACACTGTAGGGTGTGTTGAGTGAGAAGAATACAAAGTGTTGCGAGTGATATGTATGAATGAAGTATGTTGACTGAAACATAGGACTGAGGGCTGGAAAATGCAAAGCTGAAAGTAGTCAGAGTGGCTACCATTTATAGATAGTAGTGATTTCCATATCGAGTGTGGGTTGGAGCTTACAAGAAGGGCATTGGTGCTTCCATCTGAGTTTCTATTTGAAGCGATATTGGGGGTTTGTGCCCCATGAAAATTCTTTCTTGCATAAATCCAATAATTTTCAAGTTGGTGCTTGCAACAAATCCAAGAGGTCAGTGCTCCAACTCATTCTTTTGTAAGTAGATCACGTGTCTACAAAAGAAGGGAGTTAGTGCTTCTTGCTAGTGGGTGCTAGAAAACAATTTAAGGGAGTTGTTGCTTCTTATGAGTGGGTGCTCAAAAAATATTGATGTAATAGAGCTGGATCTCAGATTTACATCATAATACAAATATATATTTGGTGGTTTTCTCCTAGAAGGGTTTCCACATTAAATCCTCTATGTTCTATGTGTATGCTTATTTGTTGATTTTTTTTTCTGTCATTATGATTTTTTGTTGATTTCTCAAATGATGGTTTCCATGTTCGAATGTTGAATATAATTTGGCATTAAAATTTGACATTATCCTTAATACTAATTCACCTTCTCTTAGTATTAAACATTGTTTCCAATGCATATCTATGATCTTCTTGAAATTTTCCTCATCTGATATTTCCAAGACATGGTTTCTTACAGAAAGGTATTTCCAATTATCACCATTAACTTTAATTTATGCCTTTACAAGAATCTTGACCAAACCATGAATGTATAGATCTCTATATATGTTTCTAGAATATCTCTAGATGTTAAACACCGTTTTTAAAAAATTCCATAAGAGATAATATGGTAAATTAAATTATTTCCCTATGATGAAATGAATTAACAACCTAGCATGCTAAAAGAGAAGGAATCCATACCTTCATTCACATGTGAGGAATTTTTGCAATACAAACAAAAAGTTTCACCATTTTGAATTTAGTGCAGAAATAAGAATAGATTTTCTAAATGTCAAAATGTCCATACGTAGGTTATGTATGAAGGATTTCCATTTCATCTTTCGACCTATGATTCTTGAATCAACTTTTTCCACTCATAGGAATTTATGTAGTTTCAGTGATAAAAAAAATCGTCAATTTGAGTTTGATATCCCCAATTTCAACTTCAACTCGATCAAAGGCTCGTGCAAAATCTATGGTCACTTGTACTTCATACCCATCAAAAGATTCAAAGAATTTCAACCACCATACCTTTTGCAACTAGTCCTTGAATTTAGAATAAGCACTTAGAAATTTTACAGCCATAGGCCCATGGAGAATGATGAAATAAATTGTTGTAGAAGAAGTATTTCTTCCAAATTTCCCTTTCAACAATGTATCAATGGAAAAATGGATGAACTTCAATGAGGGGTTTGGGTTAAAAGGAGTGAGTAGATTTAGTTCGTAGCATTACACTAGGAATATTCATTTAAAACTCATAATTCCCTATGATCTATTTGGATACAATCCATTGATATCATTATAGGCTTTGGGTTTTGAATTCTTTGTATTTGATAATGGGATTTTCAAAATATGACAGGAAAAAATGATAGGGAGTTGGTTAATATTAATGTACTAATATTAATTTTATCTATGAGTGTTAATATTTTCTATATAGATAAATTAACACTCATAGTATTATAGTACTAATATTTTTCACATCTAAACATTACTATCTACACATTAAAATTTATAATTATAACATAATTCATTTAAATATTATTACTTAATTAGTGTCTTTAAGTCTAGCATTCATTTATTTTTTCATATTAACTTACCACAATTTTATAAGACCCTCTTTAATAACCTATCCTTCTAATAAAATATAGATTTTTTCTTTTTTATTTTACTATTAATAAATACCTAATCAATACATAAAATAAAATAAATACTTAACTAATTTAAATTCTGAAATTAATACCTAATTTAATTTAAAATTCAAATATATCAGAATTTACTAAAAGTAAATAACTCAATAATTTTGAAACATGTCAGTTATTTTTTCCCTCACCCACCCCTATTTATTTCTCATTGCATTTCTTGAGATCTCTCTTCCTCATATCTCTACCTTGATAATGAACCTCGGTAGGAGGTTCAAAACATCCGTAAAAATGAATAAAATGATGTGATGGATACAGAAGACGCTCTACAAATCATTAATCGCAGAAGACTAAAATCTGAAATATGCCTTTATATACAAATAGAGAGAAAGAGAGAGAGAGAGAGAGAGAGAAAACATCAAACTCCTTTCACTCTACCATATATATATCTCTCTCTCTCTTTATATATATATATAGAGAGAGAGAGAGAGAGAGAAAGTAAATGAATGAGAGAGGTTGTTATATATTCCATGCTTTCTCTTTGATTTTTATAAATTCCCTATCATCTTATGGCCAATGATTGTATGATTCAAAAGTCGTTAGAAGAACCATGAGGTATAGTATTGTAAAATTACATATCCAAAAGTTCATGCTTTTTAACCTTGGTAGGTCTCACCTCGATTCGAGGCAGAAGTCGACTACCATCCACACTTTTTTTCCCAATGATTATTAAGTACTAAGAGAAATGGGTAACCTTCAATCTAAAATACCATCTATCCCAGACAACATTAAGTATTTCCATGTTTTTTAGGACAACCAAAAGATCTAGAGGTCAAGGGGGTTCAGTTTTTCTTTATCCCCAACTATATCGACTAAGTCTAGAGTCTGACCCACACGTGCTCCACTCAATAACCCTATTCACGATAGTGGATTATGTGGACACGCTTCTTTGCTATTGTGGTTTCTTCACTAATTTTAATTTTCTATTTTTTACAATATAAATATGTATAATTATCCGAACTTAATTATTTGATTGATTTATTAATTAGGGATTCATGTTATCTATATAGCATACATGGCATAAAAATTTATCTATATAGAAAATATGGTAGAAAAATTTGTAAAATAGATTGCTAAATTAACCTAAAATAAGATGATGTAATTTCATTTTCTTTCTAAATTGCATTGCTTATGTTGTTTTAACATATAAAATCATATATTGATTTTTTGGCATGTGTTAAATGGAACGGAGTTCAAGTAGAAAGGTAGAAAGTAATATGTGCTCCAGGTCTAGGCATAGACACCCTACCTATTGTATTGTGAAAGTTCATAAAAAAAATCTATTGAAACGTCAATAGTTGGATGCTCTAGAATGTGCTTGTCTTCTAAACAAATTCACCCGTATAATAGCATTGGAATTTGACTCAAATGCTATGAACTCTGTTGAAATTATTGAATAAAACAAACAGAACAAAGAGGGATATGCATTCCCCCGACAACACAGAGAATGAAACAGTATGCAGAAATAAAAAATACAGAGACAAACAACGGAAATCAAAAGAGAGGAATAATTTTCTTCATTCATCTCTCTGAACATATGAAAATTACATTGATTTAATACAAAATTGGCCGAAGCTTGTATTTTAATGCATTTCAATGCGGGAATGGATGGGTAACAACCGATCGTCCTTCATCTCTGGTTATGGTGTTTATACACGACAAAATGTACACATAACACAAAATGGAAGATCTAAAAATTTATGCAATTTTGTTCTGGAAATAACATCGCGTCTAGCACACCATTGCAAATCAGCGAACTTAAAATTTATCATATGCGTGAACACGGAAAAACTGAAATCTTGAGATATGTGATGTGACATGGCACATTGCATCACAACTTAAAAATAATAACTTGCCGGCACATAATCCATTAACTCCTGAGCTTTGTGGGTGTCGATATGCCCTAACCTCCTGAGCTTTGCGGGCGCCGATATGCCCTAACCTCCTGAGTTTGACATGTGCCCCCTTTTGCGATCGCATCACAAATAACAAAAAATAACTTGTGGGCAGCTAGATGGTAAATTATAAACTTTGCGAAGTTCGCACTATGGGTGGCAGAAAAGGTTAAAAAAAAAACTTGCGAAGTGCAGGTGGCATAAAGGGTAAGTGGGAAAACTTGCGATATGTGATGAGGTTTGTGGGTCCTGCCACATCGCATCGGTAAAATTTTAATCTTCGATGAAACGTTAAGAGTTGAAACTTAAAATTTTTAGGCTGTGATCTATGGGGAGATAAACTATGGTGAGTGCGAAGTGAAAAAAGGTAAGGAAAAAATGAAATATGAAGGTTTGCACTGGTTTACAATGCGTTAAGGATATGTGGTGGATCCTGCCAATATCGCATCGGTGGGGAAATAACTTATGCGAATGGATTAAGGGTTAAAACAAAAAAGTTGTGGGTGCGAAGTTGTGGGTAACGGTAAGTAAATGTGGTAGGTAAGAAATAAAACACAGAGTGTGCGGCTCGGATACTATGTTTAATTTTTTGCGTGGATTTCATGAAAATTCCTTCGGGTTTGAAGCCTGCTGCTTGTCCTTCCCTACAGAGAAAATTCAAAGAAGTGTGGCATGCCGCCACATTTATTAATGGCGGTGGTTGGGAGTAATTCCAGCACTCCCCCTTAATCACAACTGACACCATCATTCATTCCTAGAAAATGTTTGAGATAAACAAAACTCTTATATCCCAATGGCTTTGTAAGGATATCAACAAATTGTTCCTTAGACCTGCAATGTTGCAAAAAAATTGCAAAAAAAATTCACCATTGTTAACCAATTCCCTTATAAAATGATATTTGGCATCAATATGCCTTTCTCTTGTGGAAAATATAATTATATCACAATTCTATTGCTGAGTTGTTATCACAATAAATTGTGGTTCCTTTGTCTTGCTCATGACATAAATTTCTCAGCATCCTTCTCATCAAAACTGCTTGGCATGATGCTACTGTTGCTACTACATACTCAACTTCTGCTATTGATAATGAAACTATTGGCTACTTCTTGGAAGCCCATGATATGGCTCCCGCTCCCAAATGAAAGACATAACCTGATGTGCTCTTTATGTCATCTACACTTCCAACCCAATCACTTTCAGTGTAACCAATCAACTTAAAATCATCATATGTGAAGTATACAACACCATACTCCTTTGCTTCATTTACATACCTTAAAATTATCTTTCCTGCTTGCTAATGTGTCTCTTTGGGTGTCTCCATGAATCTGGATATCAAGCTTACTGCATACATTATATTAGCCCTAGTTGCAGTCAAATACATGAGACTTCCAACCATGTTCTTGTACAATGTCGGATCAACATTTTTGCTGCAATATTCCTTGCTCAATTTCAACCCCATGACTGTTGGACTTCTCAATGCTTTGTTGTTATGCATATTGGACCTCTTTAAAACTTCTTCAACATACTTTTCTTTGGAGATACAAATCCCCTTTTCCATTTTCCTTACTTCTATGCCCAAAAATTATTTCAGCAAACCCAAGTCAATCATTTCAAATTCACTTTTCATGACTGCTTTAAAATCAACAATGAGAGAGACATCATTTCCAGTGAAAATAAAATCATCTACATATAAAACAACAATAAGGATTTTACCGTCATTTTGCATGATGTAGAGTGTGGGTTCACCATCACAGTTGTCAAACCCATTGCCCAGCAAGTAAGTATCAATCCTGCTGTACCATGCTCTTGGTGCTTGCTTCAGCCCATAAATATCTTTCTTCAACTTACACAATTTGTGTTCTTGGCCTTCTATTTCATAGCCAGGAGGTTTTTCAACATACACCTCCTCTTTCAACACTCCATTCAAGAACGTTGACTTCACATCCATTTGATAAAATTTCCACTTTTGTTGTGCTGCTATGGACAATAATGTCCACGATGTCTCCATCCTTGCAATTGGTGCAAAGGTTTCCTCATAGTATCTTCCTTACTGCTTCTTGTAGCCTTTGACACAAGTCTTGCTTTGTGCCTTTCTATCTTGCCTTCAATGTTGCTCTTGGTCTTATAGACCCTTTTCACTCCAATAACTTCTTTTCTTTGTGGGAGATCCACTAACTCCCATGTGTCATTATTTTCTATTGCTCATATCTCTTCATTCATTGCTTCAATCCATTTATCTTCTTTGACTACATCTTAAAAATGGATTGGGTCATCAACATGAAAAAATAATGCAAATAAATAATTCATACCAACATTACTATTTAGTTCTTCTTTCTCATAAATTTCACTTAAATTTATGAGTTTTGGTCTTCTTGTATTTGATGAAGATGTGCTTCGAGTTGCACTTGAACTCAAGGGAGTTGCAGATCCCTATGGTGTGCTTTGAGAATCACTTCCTTGGTTTTGCACTGCTTCTGTATTGCTTTCTTGCCATGTGTTCTATTGAGCTTGTGTAGGTGGAGGAGGAGCAACCATTGAGAAATTATTTTGTGCAATCAGCTCCTCTTTGTCTTCATGTGAAATGCATTTCTTCACATTTATATTCTGCTCTAAAATTGCATCCCAAACTTCTTCTTCAATGAATTGAACATATCTGATGATTATTACCTTATTGTTTGATGAATTATAGAGCTTCTAGGCATTGGATTCATCACTGTATCTAACAAATATACACTTCTCCCCCTTGCTGTCCAACTTCTTCCTTAACTGATCCGGGACATGTGCATATGCCACACATCCAAACACTCTCATATGAGTGAAAACTTGATTTTTTCCACTCCATGCTTCTTTTAGAACTATATTCATGACATCTTTGGTTGGACATCTATTTAAAATATAACTTGCACAATTTACAGCTTCTGCCCAATACTCATTTGGCAAGTCCTTTGCCTTCAACATACTTCCTACCATGTCCATGATGGTTCTATTTTTTCTTTCTGCTACACCATTTTGCTGAGGTGTATACCTTGCGGTAAACTGACTATCTATTCCGTGCTCCCTGCAGAAACATAGGAAGCCTTTGCAGATATATTATCCACCTCTATTAGTTCTCAACACTTTTATATAGTGTCCACTTTGCTTCTCAACAAGAGATTTGAAGTGGTAGAAATTTTCAAACACTTCACCTTTTTGTTTTATGAAACACACCCTTGTATTCCTTGTGTAATCATCTATAAATGTCAACATATAGTGATTAGTAGCTAATGATCGCATTTGCATTGGTTCACACGAATCTGAGTGGAAAATCTCCAAGGGTGAATTTACCTTATACTCCTTCATGTTGGAAATGATTCTCTGTGTTGTTTTCCAAATATGAAGCCTTCACATAGGTTGTTTGGCTTTTATACGAGTGGTAATCCCTTTTTCATCGCTTTTCTATGCAACAAATTCAAACCTCTAAAATTGAGATGTCGAAATCTCAAATGCCATAACCAGTTCTCATATTTCAATTCTTCTTGAAATACTTCTTTTGTGACAGCTGCTACAACACTTCTTTCCTTCAATTTTTATCTGATCTTGAAAGGAAACATTCTATTGCTTGTTATATGCACTTTTTCAATGATCTATCTACTTGGAGGTATATCCATGATTGTACACACATCATTCCTAAAAAACACATCGTAGCCCTTATTCACGAGTTGTCGAATGCTTAGAAGGTTACATTTTAGGCCAAGTACATAATAGACATCTGGCACAAAATTCTTCTCTCCCTTCTTTGTCAATATTTTTCTCTTTCTTTTCCCATGACAGAGACCTTGATATCAATCCTCTTTGTCACTTAGGATTTTACAGTTTTATATAGATTAGAAAACATTTCTATGTTTCAAGTCATATGGTTAATACACCCTGAATCTAAGAACCATACATCTTCTTGTTTTTCTTGTGCTACATTACAAGTTAAAAGCACATTTCCTTGGTTCTTATTTTATTTTGTAAAATTTACACTAGGTTTATTACCCATGTCTTTTTTCTTCTTTCTACATTCATTTGAATAATGGCCATATTTTTTGCAATAATGATATTGGACTTGAGATTTATCATACCTCTATCCTTGTGCTTGATTTTGGCTTGAGCCTTGGCTTGGATTCTGATTGTTGCCCCTTCCACTTGTGGTTATAGGGCTGCTTCTTCCACCTTTGTTTGGGATTCTTCCTCTTCCATGGTAGTTTGATCTTCCTTGACCTCTACCTTGAACAAAAGACATTTGTGTCTTGAATGGATGCTCCAATGAGGATTTTGTTGCTCTGTTTAGTCTGTGCTCATGAGACATCAGTGATGCATGAAGCTCATCCACTGAAAACTGTGAGAGATCCTTTTTCTCTTATATGGCCACTACTATGGCATCAAAACTTGATGGTAGAGTTATTAAGATTTTCTCCACTATTCTCCTTTCTTCAATTGTCTCTCCATGAGACCTGATTTGGGTAACCAACCCAATCACATGTGTGAAGAATGAGTCTGTGTTATCAAACTGTTTCATACAAGGAGTTTCAAAATATCTTCTCAGAATTTGAAGTTTTGTTGTCTTCACCTTTGCCATGCCTTGATAGGCTGTCTAGAGGGTATCCCATGCTTCCTTAGACTTTGTTTCTGCTGCAATCCTTGGGAAACTACTCTCATGTACTACTTAAAAAATATAGAAGAGGGCTTCGGAGTCCTTCTTCTTATTTTCTTTCAACAAATCTCTTTGTGCTTGTGTCAAAGCATTAAGTGTTGTTGCATCTACTGGTTCTTGGAAACCATGTTCCACCACCTCCCAAATATCTTGTGAGGAGAGCAAGGCCTTTATTGTGATAGCCCAATAATCATAATTCTTCTCATTGAACTGTGGTATTTTGGGATTTGGCAGGATTGTGCCTGCTGCTACAATCTTGACTGTGTCACAAAAACATTTCTTACTGTTGTAAAAGCTTTCTTGCTGATGGAGACTTCTACTTCTACAAACAATATTACAGCTTCTTCAGTAAAGAGCGAGCTCGTGCTTCTTTCACTAATCCTAGACATGCTCCGATACAATGTTGAAATTATTGAAAAAAAAAAACACAACACAAAGGGATATGCATTCCCCCGACAACATAGAGAATGAAAAATTATGCAGAAATAAACAATACACAGACAGACAACAGAAATCATAGGAAAGGAACACTTTTCTTTATTAATCTCTTTGAACATATGAAAATTACATTTCTTTAATACAAAATTGGTTGAATCCTGTAGTTTAATGCATTTCAATGTGAGAATGGACGAGTAACAACCCATCATCCTTCATCTCTGGTTTTGTTGTTTATACATGAAACAACGTACACATAACACAAAATGGTGGATCTGAAAATTGATGCAATTCGATTCAGGAAATCACACCACATCTTACGCTCCATTGCATATCAGCGAACTTAACATTTATCATATGTGCAAACATGGGAAAACATAAATCTTTCGATATGAGATGTGATGTGGCACATCACATCGCAACTTAAAAATAATAACTTGTGGGCACTTAATCCATTAACTCCTAACCTTTGCGGGTGCCGATATGTGTTATCCTCTTGAGCTTGACACATGCCCCCTTTTGCGATTGAATCACAAATAACACAAAATAACTTGTGGGTGGCTAGACGGTAAGTTATAAACTTTGTGAAGTGTGCACTGTGGGTTGCAGAAAAGGTTAAAACAAAAAATTGCGAAGTGTGGGCAACATAAAGGGTAAGTGGGAAATCTTTCGATGTGTGATGAGGTTTGTGGGTCCCGCCAAATCGTATCGACAGAATTTTAATCTTCGGCGAAACATTAAGAGTTGTAACTTAAAATTTGTGTGCTGTGATCTGCGAGGAGATAAACTGCAGTGAGTGCGAAGTGCAAAAAGGTAAGGAAAAAATGAAATCAGAAGGTTTGCAGAAGTTTACAATGCAGTAAGGATATGTGGTGGCTCCTGCTGATATCTCATCGGTAGGGAAATAACTTACGTCAAGGGCTTAAGGGTTAAAACAAAAAAATTTCGGGTGCGAAGTTGCGGGCAACACTAAGTAAATACAGTAGGTAAGAAATAAAGAATAGAGTGTGCGGCTCAGGTAATCTGTTTGATTTTTTGCGTCGATTTCTTGAAAACACCTTCAAGTTTGAAGCCTACTGCTTGTCCTTCCCTACACAGAAAATTCAAAGAGGCGTGGGCTCTTGCCACATTTATTTATGGCAGTGGTTGGGAGTAATTTCAACAAACTCCACCCAATGCAGCAAATGCAAATTCACCACAAATAAATGGGGAAATTGAATGAAGGGTGGGAATTTGAATGAATATCATGTGAATAAATGGATGGGAATGTGAATCTAACCCAATATATAATGCAAGGAAATTATAATTAAATGGAGAAATTTAATGAAGTACATGGCTCCATGGGTATTCAGTGTGCATGGTTATTCGATGCGCAAACAAATGGTTAGGTGGAATATTGAATGTGAATCTAATGTTGGAGATATAGTGAATGAGTTTTGGAATAATATTGAATGTGAATATTTAATGGGATATACTAAGAACGAGTTATGAATCTATCGTGGAAGATACAAAGAAGCTAATCTATTTGTGTTAGGCTGAACAAGCTGAATATGTGATGGGAAATGAGCGAGCCCAAAGATTGTCAATGATAGTCCAGGTAGCAGGCTATAAGTGGATAGGTGAGATTTTTTAATTCAATAAAACATGATGAAATTGGAGGGATCTTATATGTCGGGGTGAACAATTTCTTCTCACCCCAATATCACAGAAGAAATGCCTATCTCCGAAATTATATGGAAATCACATTTTTATGTTAAATCATAACAATTTGTCTATTCATAAAATGCACTAATGTTTTTATTATAATATAACATGTTTGCAAGTAATGCATTTTAATATCATAGTTTCTTAATGTTTTAAACAAACAATGTTTCAAATAAACTATAACAATGTTTTTATTCCATATATTACTACCATAAATTTTCTATTATATAAGGAAGATTTGTTTATAGTACTTATTATTTATATATTATATGTATTATATTGTATATTTTAGCTATTGTAATGTATTGTAGTTTATTTTTCTATTTTATTGCATTATATTTTGTCTAATTTGTATTGTACTACATTTCTTTGAAGAATACATAATAAATTACTTACTAGAGTTTTTTCCTTGTTATTTATAATATTTTCTTCATATATAACAATTTTTTTCAATTTTTTTGATCCCATCTATTGTAGGTTTGGGTACGCTGAGGGGGAAATAGACAAATAAAAATTGATATAGCAAAGAAGAATTAGCTTACGAACGACTATTGGGTTCATAAATTCAAGTTTGGGTCCATTCGTTGTTGAATGTGTGGCCTAGGGAATTAAAGATGATATTTTGAGTTAGCTACATTCGTCACATGGACCACTGAGGCTTATTTCCATCCATTTAAAATCATAGTTTTTTCATTTTAAATCCTTTTTATTCGGGGTTTTTCCTAATTTAAAAATGACCCATTTTCTAAACAAAATGGAGTTATGGATTGAAGAAACTTAATAAATTGTTTGGTAGTTCCATTTGATGAAAGAGGAATCTTACAACATAGGAATATTGATTTGGATTGTTCAATACAAAAAAATAATTCCATTGAGATATATCATGGGTTAATCTTATCTTCATCATGATTTCTCACCTACAACTCTTCATAGAGATGTGAAGTATACCAATGCAGATCCATTATTCATGATATACAAAACATCCCAACATATAAAGGCATATACACGCATACATACATACATACATACATACATACATACATATATTAATTATTTTATATAAAAATTAATAATAAGAGATGGATCAATATCCAATGTTAACCATGGGCACCTAAAGATAACAATAGTAAAACATGGTTAACTGTAGTAATATATAGTGGTGGAAAATGGTCACCCTTAACCACCCATGATAAATTCCATGATATGAAAAATCCATTGCTTAATGTCATAATCTAACTTAATCAACAAGGAAAATCGCTTGTTGGCATAGCCATTTAGGAATATCACAATTCAACTTGAGTTAACCAAGAGGAATGTTGCAAAACTACATGAATGTTGATTAACATTGCATTCCAACGTATCCTTTCATAAACATTGCAATTCAGAATAACCCTTTGAAAACATTTCAAATCAAAATGAATACACCTAATTGAATGTCACAATGTGACATATCTATTAAGTAAAATCACAATTTTGATATAACCCTTAATGAATATCATAGTTTGAAAAAGGCATTAAGTAATGTAAAAATTCCATATAAGTCAACCAAGATTAATATCAAGAATGTAGAAATTTTACATAGTTCAACTAGGATGAGAATTCCTATGCCACAATACCAAAATATAATTAAATGTAATCAACATGCTGAATTGAAATCAATCATGGCCAATCATGGTCAAGCAAGGCGAATCTAAATGAACATAGGGAATGCAGTAATTTGACATAAGGAAATAGAGATGAATGTTGCAATGCAACACAACATTGGGATGCATTAGAATCCAAAATGAACCTTTAGGTACATTGCATCATCCAGAAAAAACTTTACTATGGAAAACCATCTCCAAGAAAAGCCAAACCATATTCTTCCATGGTCAATCAATGTTAACCATAGTAGAAAAAGGTTGTCCATTATCAAACATTGTTATACATAGTATTTCATATTTAAACCTTATTAACTAAAATAAAACATGATTAATAATTTTAAATAATTATATAGAAAACTTCCCCTTTGTTATATGAAGTTGGAGATACAAAAATGTCAAGATTTTCTATAAATTCAAAATTTTTAATTGAAATTTTAACAATATATGCTATTCATATTTAGAAAAAATTATTAACGCTATTGTTCCGCCATATATAGATCTTGGATTATGGTAAAAGTATACTCATCATTTAAATTTATATCAATATTTTATCATATTTTTATTGCAGATGTAAGGTACACATCACTCGTATTCCTAATTAGGGTCGTAGGGATTACCTAAACAAAACCTTCAAGATTAATTATAAAGCTGTGGTCATCAAATTTCCGCTTTTTACATCCATTTGAAATCTCATTTTGTAATAGACAGAGGTTAAAATTTCATGTAATAAAATTAATAAAGGAAAATTAAGACCAAGGTCATGGGACACGTATTCAAAACTGAATGTTTGGCAAAGAATCCTAGTGGGAATCACTTGTTGTTTATTATGGATAAGGGAAATTCAAAAAGGCAATGGAAAATAAATTTAAAAGGAAAAAATACATTTTTTGGCATTTATTTGTGGAAATAAAAGAGATTAGGATAAAATGAAGGTGAAATGACACAATTTTCATGTGAGGAGGAAACTGAAGGAAAATAAAGGAAAAATGAAGAAATTAGAGGCATCAATAATAAAAAAGATTCAGAGTGTAACAACCATGGTGAAAATTTCATGTAATAAAGTTAAAATAGTAACCACAAAATGGGACACTTATTCCAAGCTGAAGTTTAGGCGAAAAATCCTAGTGGGTGTTCATTTGGTTTATTATGGCTAAGGAAATTGGAAAAGGAAAAACACAAAGGATTTGGAAATGAAAAATGGAATTTTTGGCACATTTGTTTATGAAAATAATGGAAAGTAGGAGTAAAGGGAGATGGAAGGTCACATGGTTCATGTAAGGAGGAAAATGAAGGAAAATATTGGAAAATGAAGCAAATAGAGGCCTCTTCTATAAAAAGACTTATGAGTATCAATTGGTAACTCTTGTCAGTGAAGTTTTGGAGCTCTCTCATTATTCCCTCTCTCTCCCTCTCAATCCCAGACACTTCGATTTTCTTGGAGCACTTTTGCATTGGAGCAAGAAAGGAGAAAAAGTAGGAAGAAGGAGGAAGAAAGTAAGGATGAGTATGAATCAAGCACCTACAACATGATTCTTGTCAGGTATCGATTTGAATGTGTATTTTCCTTTCTATGTCTAGCATGCACAGTATTGAATGGGTTTCTTTTCTAGCTTGACATGGGTTTTTTGCAGGTGTAATAGTGTTTTCAGCCTATCCTTTCCATTTATAGATATCCATGGTGTTTATGAGTTCTCATGTTTTGGTTTAGCTGGATTTCCTGATGGATTCAAGGTTGAGTGGGGTGGATCTCTGAATTCATATAACACATGGCCTAGTAAACCTTGAACCATATTGTGCATTATGGTAAAGCCGGATAGTGTGTTTCCTCGGTAGGCATATGAATCCTCAACCAGTGAATGGAAGGATATAAGGTAAATCCTAGGGGCGGTCTACTCTCCACTAGGCCTCAAAATCCCAAATTTGTGATATACGGTAAATATTAGAGAGTATGTCTCAATTTAGGTCCTAGTGACCCTTGATTTAGACTGTGGGTTGCAGTAAAGGATGAGAGACTATGAGACAATAAAATTCCTCATGGTGCAGGCAGAGAGAATTCAGTGATATCCATTCTTGGTCTTGCATAGTGATCAGATGTAGATCACTGTAAAGCCGATTATGACATGATTATTTTGTTGGCCTAGTGATCCAGGATGGGTCACGGTAAAGCCTTATTTCTATTGGTGTGGGTTAGGTGGTTTAGCCTCAGGATTCCATGGTTAGTTTTTTTTGGTTTAAGTCCCACATTCATGATCAGAATATGGCATGGGGGTGATTGGATGAAGAGATATTTGGCTCAACCAATATATGGTCGTGTGGAACATGGAAGTTCCATCTCCAGTTGGATTTTCTATCCATCAATGAGAATCTCATTCCTTTATTATTTAGTATGCAAATTTATTGGTTATTATGTGGATTCTATTGATGTTGTATCCACTGTATTTCTATTTTTATTATGTTGGTTATAAGAATATATTTTATCAGTGATGATATATGGTTCTCTCTATGTTTTTAATTTTAAATGAATGTACAATGTATCTATGGTCAAATAGATTGTATTTCGGATAATGATGTAGGATATAAATTCTTCTTATCAATTCTTAGATAAGTATGAGACCCCTCCGCTAATTTATGTTTTTTATACCTATAGATTTCTTGTTTGTGACATGTTTGACAAAATTCCTATCATGGTTAGGAGGGGTCCATATGAGGTATTAATAATGTGATTGCTTCCGTATCGTTGTCTTGTTACTATTTATCATCTCTAAAATTTTCATGAAGTTCTGGGTATAACACTGCGTTATGGGTTTGAAAAGGTGGCTCAAATCTCAGGGCTAGTGGCACAAAACTAAGTATTTGGGGCCCTGGCTACTGGTATGTAGTTTAATGTCTGCAACTATGGCTCAAAAGAGATTAAAATGTTAGTGTGACCTAGGGGTAATATGAATGAATGGTTTGGTTACCTTCCGGGGGTGTTGTATTTGTTGTACAAGTTTTGTAGGTTGTGTTTTCCATTGGTTCCACTTCCTTAAGGTCACATTTGAGGTTGAATCTCATTATAGTGGCATCTCGTCGCATGTTTACCCTGATTGGCTAGTTACTTCGGTAGATGTGGGAAGGGGGTATTACAGAGTGGTATCAGAGCATGGTTCAACCCTTGGACTGGATGAGAGGTGTGTTTGTCATGTTTTTTTGTTGGTTTCATTAGTGTAACTTACAAATATGGTGTATGTGTTTGTTGTATTTGTGTTTTGTTAGCCATGGTGGCAGTGGTGTCACCATGGAAAGGATGATGGTTTTGTTTTCAACATGTTGTCATGTATATATCAGTAATTGTGTGTTGTTTATTCTTATGTATTGTCCATGCATGCTTGCTTACATATTGTTACATGTTGAATATGCATTGCACGTTTCCGCTAGGTCACATATTAGTCATGCTTGTGTGTTGTTCATGTATGCTTTCTTGTGTGATGTTATATGATAAGCATGCATTGGTGTTCCATTCTTGGTTACATGTTTCTTATGCTTTTGATTGTGCGTGGTCAAGTTTTCATTGGCGTGTACTTCGTATGGTCATGCATGGACTACTGGACTCCAACAATAATGATGCTTATGCATTTATATATCATGTGCTAGAAGGTTATATGCTATTATTGTTGTGTGTATACATGTATTATATTGATTTGGGTATCTTTCAAGATGTATCCTCCCCAAATTACACTAAGGTCAGTTGGTTTATTTTTATTTGGTTTAGCTAACATATTATACTTAGAAGGAGAAAGATCAGAATGGATGGAAATATGGTAGACTACAAGGAGTCACCCTATGAGTCATATGAGCAGCATGGTGGGAACTCTTTAGATTTGGAAGACACATTGATATTCCTAATTGAAGAAATAAGGAGTTGGAAGGCATAAAATAACAGGATCATACAGGCACAAGAGAAACAAGAAGGGGTGAATGCAACACCTTTTCAGAGATTGTCAAATTTGTGGAAACAAGGGAAACTTAGGAGAAACTATGGAAAGGAGGAAAAAAACAATGGGGCATATGGTAGTACGTCTGCTAGAATATAAAGGTCAGATAGAGAATGCAGTGAGAGATGGAAGGTTTTTAGACACTCCAGATAGGAAGGGTGTGTAGGAATTCATTTTGGCAACAGGGGAGAAGGTTTCAGTATATTCAATGCCTTCAACTTGTGAAAATCCTTTAGCAACAAGACGAGCTTTATGTCTATCCACTCTTCCATCTGGTCCAAACATGGTTTTGTAAACCCATCTGCATCTGAAAATTTTTCTTCCTTTTAGAAGAGGAACAAGATCCCAAGTATTATTTGCCAATAAGGAACAATACTCTTCATTCATAGATTCATCCCAATCTGGATGACCGAAGGCTTCTTCAAAGGTTTTTGGATCAAGTTTTTCTGGAACTTGAGCCAATAAGGAAGAAGCTCTTTCAAATTGAGAACGTGTTTGTCGTCGATCAGCAGGGTCACCTGCAAGAGAACCTGCTGCATCTCGAGTAGAGCGGACCCATATTGGAAGCGGTGGAGTATAAGGAAAAATTTCAAGAGGTGGAGGAGGATTTTCATCCTCACTGTCATCATCTGAACTAGAAGGAATGCTATTAAAAATAGAATAGAGAGATAGAGGTGGCACATATGCCTAATCAGGCTCGCATGCCAAAGGTGGCACACCCACCGAATTAGGCTCGCAGGCCGATATATTTTCATCAAACTTTACATCTCTTCTAATGATTATATTTTTGGATTTTGGTTGAAGAAGTTTATATCCTTTGACATCTTCAGAATTTCCAACAAAAATACATTTCACTCTTAGGTTCTAAGGCTTTATGTTTTGCATCTAGAATATGGGCCCAAGCATCACTTCCAAAAACATGAAAGTGACTTACATCTGGTTTGATTGATCTCCAGGATTCTTTTGGAGTTATATTCTTTAAAACCTTAGTAAGAGTGTGATTTACCATGTAATTTGCACAGTTAATGGCTTCCTCCCAAAAATTGAGACCAAGTCCTTTAGATTTAAGCATACAATTAGCCATTTCTTTTAAGGTGTGATTATTCCTTTCAGCTACACCATTTTGTTGTGGAGTATATGGAACAATATGTTACAATTAAATGCCATGCTCAGTGCAGAAGTTGATACATTTTTTGTTAACATATTCTCTCCCATTTTCTGATCTTAACTTAAGAATTCGATGTCTAGATTGTTTCTCAACAAACGCCTCAAAGGTTGAGAACATGTTAAAAAATCCACTCTTGAGTCTTAAGAAATATACCCAAGCGCGTCTAGAAAAATCATCAATGAAAGTTAAGAAGTACTTGCAACCAAAGAAAGAAACAACAGGAAGTGGACCACATAAATCACTATGCACAAGCTGCAAAGGGGCCGAAACGTGCCAAGAGGCATGTTTGTCAAAACTATCACGATGATGTTTTCTGAGTACACATATGGAGCAAACACCATCTTGACAAGATACCATAAGAAGGCCTGTCACCATATTTTCCTTACATAGAGTTTAAAGAGAGCGATAGTTTAAGTGACCAAATCTCTCATGCCAAATTTTTCTCACATCATCATTATGAGCAACAAAAACGGAGGGAAGAGAGGATGAACCAAAGTTGTCAAACTTATACAACCTTGTGGAATCATCAGCAATGCCAGTAGCTAAAATATGTTTAGGATATTTGAGGTCCTTGATTACAACATCACGAGGTGAGAATTCCACTATTTTCCCTTCACCTGAATGAGTTATCTGATAAAAAGATAGAAGGTTGCATGACAAGGTAGGAACACATAGTACATCATTAAACTGACCATTATCTAGATGAATGGTTCCAGATCCTACAACACTAAGAGATCTATCATCAACAACATAAATATGTTTGGTATTACAATCATTTAAAGAAGAAAACATGGATTTATTTTTAGCCATGTGGTAAGAAGCTCTAGCGTCAATGAGCCATTCATGATAAGGAGAAGAAGAAGATACATTTAATACATAATGAGATCTTGATGCTTGACAACCACAAACAGAAAGTGCCATGCCTGAAGATGAAGGTGAAGAGTGCTTCAAATTAATGTTGTGCTTCTTCATAGCTACTTCTAAGGCTTCCATCTTCTTAAAACGTTTGGACTCTATATGGCCATCCCGATTGCAAAATTTTCAATGTCTATCTGTCTTCTTCCCTTTGTTTTGATTTTCCTTATTATTTTGGTGATTTGATATTTCAGTTTGCAACTGAAATTTCTTAGGGCCCTTGATTGGTTTAGGACCATATTTTTTAGGATACTGCTTCTTGGGATTCTTTTGATATGGTTGTTGTTGGGCTACTAAGGCTTTCTTAGAAGCATTTCCAGCAGTGATAAGATGAAGGTGTAAAATTTTTTCTTGTTATCTTATCAAACAATCACAAAAGGCATCAAAAGAGGGATTCTTGTAGGTGGTTCCTGAAGAAATTATGGCTTCTCTGGTGGAATGGAAGGCGGAAATAAATAAAAAGTATGCAGGGCCAAGCTTAGCAAGAATGTAATAGATGAGGCTACCATCGTCCTTTTAATCTTACAACCTTCTAAAAGAATTCTGAGGGTCTTAAAAATGGACAAAAAATATTTAATGGAGGAGAAATTATTGGGGTCCAAAGTAAGCAATTCATTTTCAAGCTAATGGGCCCTGATTTGATTTTGAATGCCAAAAAATTTTTTTATCTTTTCCAATGTTGCATCAAGGGTATCAATGTCAAGTATATGGAATCGAAGATCTTGAGCAATGGACATTCCTATCGACCCTCATGCTTGATCTTGTTTATTTTCCCATTTAGTAGCTTTATCATCATCAAAGGTTTAGTTTCTTTTCCTATGGCTATTCTATAAATCCCTTTACTTCTAAGTATATCTACCATGTGAGGTAGCCATTGGAAATAATTGGTGTTGTTAAGAATAACCAGGCATGTACTTTCCATTTTAAAAAGAAAAACAGAAGATGAGAAAAGCTTAAAATAACTACTCCAATGGAAACATATCGAAAAATTAGGCCATTTAAAAAAAACGGCTTGAGAAACGGCCTCACGATGAAGAAGTTATGCCTTTTGAAAAATCTGAGTTATAGATACCGAATAGTCACTGGAACGGGATGAAGTGCGGCTTTTTAAAAAAAAATTACGCCCCTTTGAACAAAAACTTTTTACAAAAGAAGCTTGAGAAGGAGACTTGAACCCAAGACCTATATTCTCATAAACTAACCCCTCACCAAGTGAGATATTAAAAAGATCACGTTATTGTATGAAAGGATGAAGGGGTTTTTTTTTTTTTAACTGTTCGGTGTGCGTGCCTTTTCCTGCACAAAAAAACACAAAAAACGAGCCAAAAAAAAAATGAAATGCAAAGCCTTACGACATAATGTTAGATTTTTGGTTAGCCTTACCAACAACTATCACTTTTTCACTATTTCTGATTTCCTAAGATCGCACAAAGACACAAAGAAAGAGCATACGTAGAAAAAAAAAGAAAACTTTTCCTGTTTCTGATTTACTGAGATCGCATGCAGCGCATAGCAAAGAGCATACATAGAGAAAAGGTTATAGATATGGAAAATAAATAAAAACTAAAAATTGAAAATAAAAATAGGGAACCGAAATAAGCAGAACTATTAAAAAATGTAACTGCAAAATAGATGCTTTATACCTCCAGATCTAAAGTGTCATAACTTGGGTAGCTGGAAACCTTTTCGCATGAAAAAAAAGGCGTTCCTCACTACAACAGATTCTCCAGACACAACCAAGTAGTTCTGCAAACCCAAAAATGTTCAGAAATAGTAGATCTATAAAATGACATATGCATGTAGTCAAACCGGCTTCGGATTTGGATCAACAAAGGACGTGGCCCTCAAAATAGCTTTGATTCCATAAAGAAATTTACAGGGTAAGTTCCGTAGATCAAGAGCCAAAGGTCACCACTCACAAACAGATCACAAATCAGTACACCGGTATAATCACGTGGTTAAAACCCTCAAAGAGGGAAACAGTCCACGGCCTGAGCCAATGCGACCACTTCAGACAATTTATTAATATAAAAATAAAAGTTACATATGTTTCTCTCATAAACGGTTACCGGAAAAATGACCCTCCATGCTCTTTCAATAGAGAACATGGACCAATCGGGTGTCAAGCCAAAGATCAAGTTTTGTTAATACCGAGGTGAGAGATAACCATCAGATCACTACAAATCGTGACCATGAGATTATAAGTTACAAATGTACATGGTAAAGAAACACACTTTACCTAACTCTACACTAGACTAAGTTATTCTTAACTATTTCCTATGTGTCGAAATATCCTAACAGGGTGATGAGTACAAGTACCATTCTAGTTTTGGGGATATACATCATGGTCGTCATCGGTATCATCCTTTTAGGAGGAGTGACAAGGGATACCTGCCCGATGAATTCAAGAACACAAAAACACCTATTTTTCATGGAGACTTGAAGAGAACAAAAGATGCAGAGGCTTGGATACTTGGAATGAAAAAATTATATGAGTTGCATGAGTACACAAAAAACATGAAGGCCAATATTGATATATTCAGTCTAAAATATAAAGCAGACATTTGGTGCAAAGATGTGAAGTGGGTCAGAGACATTAGGAAAGTGGACTTGAGTTGGCATGATTTTAAAATGAATTTTAGGAAGAAGTATTTTTCATAGATGTACTACGATGGCAAGGCCAAATAATTCTATGAGACAAGGATGGGATCAATGACAAATGAAGAGTACATGACATAATTCATGGAGATATTGAGTTATGTACCATATCCTGAGGATGAGAAGGCTAAATTTTAGTGATTTGTCGATGGTTGTCCATTAGAATTTAGAGATCACATTGAGTACGATGAGCATAGGTCAATTGAGGAAGTAAATGGGAAGTTTAAGCATTGCTATTAAAAACCAACGCATAAGAATGAGTCTCAACAAGGATGGAAAGGGAAGGAAAAAGGTTAAAGGTAAATGATAGCCTAAGAGAGAAAGGCCTCAAAAGGAATATGTCAAAGAAAATGTGGCACCACAAAATAATTTTACTTTATTTACATATGGACATAAACCACAATAGCAACATAGGTTAGAACAAAAACACAGAGGTAATGGTACTGGACGGTCGGAGTAGTCATTAGGAGAATTTTGAGGTCTAAAATGGGCCTCCTAAGGAAATAATAAAATAATAGATAAACCAATAAAATAATATTTATGAAATTGCATTTTACTTTAGGCCCCATAGTCCATGTAACCATGGTTAAATTAAATTGAAAATGTGTACCAAAATAAAATTAATAAAAAATTTGTATTGATGTGACTATAAATAAGAATGAGTTTTTCAATACTCCTTCGTACTTAAATAACTTAAAATAGATTATAAATATAAATTCATAAATTCTTAATTGTATAATATAATATTAATTAAAGTTTTATTATCTAAATTGTATAATAATATCTAATTAATATACTATATAAAAATAAAATAAAATAATATAATAAATGTAATTAATTATTTTATGTATTTTTTTTATATAACATATTGAATTGATTTGATTTATAACATAAGAAAAAATAATATATAATATAAAAAGGAATATAATGTATATTCTATAACATTTAGATTATTTCTCATAATATTATGTATAATAATATATAATATTAATATAATCACAATGAAACTAATTTTGTTGTATTTAACATTGAAGAAAAAAATGTATTGAAATAGATTTGATATATATTTATAAGTATAATATAAGAATTATGAACATTGAAATTTCAGACAATTTTTTCCCCAACTATGTTGAACCTAATATACCTTGTTTTAACATACAAAGCTAATGTACATTTTTTCATCATAAAAAACTAATATATCTTTTTTATTTAATTTTAATATATTTGTATTGTTATTAATGTTATAATAATGTTATCCATAGATTTGATTTATCATAAAATTACAAGGTTACATTTTAATTTATTTTGATTTCATATGTATAACATTTATGTATAGATATTAACTTATAATTAATTTGAAATCATAATATTAAATCAAATACGATGAATATATAATTTAAAATAAATAATAAAAATATACAAATATAATATTTATTGAAAAATTTGTAAATACGTGAAGATTATGTAAGGATAGGCATTATTTATTTCAACAAATATAAAATGAAAATAATAATATTTTATTCAAAAAGTGTGAAATGACATTTATTATTAGTACTTTACTTTATGACTTTAAAAGAACTTAGAACACTACCATGGTTAACCACGAGTTTTTATCCACTATTGAGAATATAACAAGTAAGTAACTTTAGCTCAAGTAATGCCACATCAAGCATTGGGGATGAATTCATCCCCTAAAATGTGATTGGTTTTCATAAAGTGAATTTTGTTTGTACACTTTCCTTAGGAGGCCCATTTTAGACCTCAAAATTCCCCCAATGGGACATGCGATGAGGATCATCTTAAGAGAGATTTTTCACATAATAAGGGAGGAAGGCCTATGATATACAATTTATAGGAGGCGTAAACTGTTGGGGATGTTGCGTAGATAATTCCTCGTGTTTATGCAGTCGTGGACAATAGCTAGGCATATCACCAAGATTCTATCATTGACATGTATGGTAAGGTTTATGATCAAGTTATTTCTACTTTGATTGACCTTGGATCTGATTATAGCTATGTTAGTGTTCAATTGGTGGATAAGTGTGGTTTGAGTAAGGAAATTCATGAATAGTCTAGGTTACTATAGCTTGCCACGTGTATGAAGAAAACAGTTCGCCATTGGATAAGAGGCTCTAAATTTGAGTTAAACGGTATGCCTACAACAATGCACTTGAACATATTTCCTTTGGGATTATATAGTATGATATTTGGTATGGATTGGTTATATATTCATAGGACCAAGGTATATTGATATGACAAAGCCATTGCGTGCTTGGATGACAATGGGGAATTAAGGGTTTTACAGGGAAAGAAGAAAGCCACATCAGTTAGGATGGTCAAAACCATGTAGGCCAAGCATAGTCATAGGAATTTGTGTGTTGTATTTTCAAATCATATCTCTAGTGACAAAGGTAAGGAGGTTGAGGAAGTATATTTTTTGAGCAGGTACTGAGTTTTGCAGCAATTTCAAGATGTGTTTCCAACATATATTTCATATTTTCGAACGCATAGGGAAGTGGAGTTTTCTATTGAGTTGGTGCCAAGGGAAGCTCCATCATCAAAGGAAACTTACAATATGAGCACACCTGAGTTGGTAGAATTAAAATTACAACTAAAAGAGATGCTTAACAAGGGGTACATTAGGCCAAGTGTATCACTTTTGGGAACACCAATGTTTTTCCTAAAGAAGAAGGATGTCACTCTATGATTGCGCATTGACTACATGCAGCTAAACAAAGTGACCATCAAGAATAGGTACCCACTATCGAGAATTGATGATATATTAGAGTAGTTGAAGGGAGCATCAATGTTCTATAAGATTGACTTGAGATCAGGATATCCTCAACTATGCATTAAAGAGTATGAAATATACAAGACCGCATTCAGGACTAGGTACGAGAATGAGGAGTTTTTAATAGCTCCATCTGGTTTGAATAATGCCCCAATTAAATTTATGTGTCTGATGAACAATGTGTTGGGTCTTGAATTGGATAAGTTTTTTATTGTGTTCATTGATGGCATATTGGTGTATTCTAAAAATGAGGAAGAGAATGTCGAGAATTTGGAAACAATGTTGAGGTTGTTGATGAGCATTAGTTATATGCTAAGATCAGAAAATGTAGTTTCTTCCAGATTGAGGTACATTAATTGGGACATGTACTTATCTCTGGGGAGGGCATTGCAGTAGCTCTAGAAAATATGAGGGCCATGATGGAGTGAGTAGCTCCTAAGAATGTAGATGAGGTGAGATCATTCATGGGATTGGAAGTTTTTTACATGAGGTTCATCAATAACTTCTTACATATTAATTATCCTTTTACATCATTGCAGAGGATATTTAAGAAGCTTGATTGGACAAAGGAGTTTGAGGCTAGTTTTGAGCAGCTTAAGAAGTTGTTGACACATGCTCTAGTGTTCAAGATTGTAAATCTGGACAAGGAGTTTATACTGTGTACATATTCTTGAAAGAGAGGACTTGGTGGATTCCTTATGCAGGATGGACAAGTGGTAAGCTATGAGTCAAGAAAATTGAATGAGAATGAGGAGTGTTGAGCTGCCTTTTTTTACCAAATAATTATATGCTTGTACCTGGTGTTTTTTTCCTTTTAAGTTGATAATTATAGGTGTTTAGAAACAATAGATACTAATTTATACATTCTGGTAATTAGTTAATTTGATGAGTGTTTTGTGTAATAGTATCATTAATAACAGGATTTACTGGTGGAAGGTGAATAATTCTATCACCAACAGTGTTGGAATGCTTCTTGAAGTGTATTTGAGTATGGATTCATGCACGAAGAAGAACCATATTTGAATACATATTCATATACTTCAATGTTGCCCTTCAGTAACACTGCACATTGCAAGGCTTGTAAAATCCTTCAATTGGCCATTTGGGAGATAATGTGGTCATGGGTTATGCAACAATTGGAATCATGAAGATCTCTGCTTTTGAAATCACAGCCGAAAATAAAGTGGATTTATTTCCAAAGTTCCATTCCTTAATTGATCAATTATTGACATCACTTGCAACACAACGAGCCGCTTGATTAAAAAAGGTCCACCTTTTATGCGATGAATATGGGATCAAAACCTACATGTATGGATCGATTGAAAAGCTTGAAAAAACACAATGATTATTATTTGAAAAACTCCAGGAAATCCATAATAGAACAAAACTTACGAAATTTTCGATTTCAATGGGGATTCGTTGCGAAGATAACGATTTATTCAAGAAATAGATTTCGTGTAATTATTTCCTAAGGTTTTAAGGGAATTTTGATTCCAAGATCAGATCATTAGTAAGGAAATTCCTCCAAAGTTGCCAACACATGAATAATTTTTGGGATTTTGAGGAAAATAATAGCTTTTACATGAGACAATATTGTTCCACCATAATGAAATTCCAATATCCATAATCTGCCACCGAGCAATGTACTTGATGTCAATAAAAACTAGGATTGGAGTTTATTATGGATAAAATTTGTTGCATAAGAACCCATTAATTTTCCATAAGCATCAGATGCAAATTTGGAAAAAAATAATGAAGGAGACAACGACGTACGTGAATGCTAGAGGTGCCCTTGCCAGCCTCATCTGCTGGAATGCGTGGTGACAAATATTGTGTAGCTTGCCTTCTTGTTGGTTCAACAACATATATATTAATCACGCAAACCACCAAACCTTTCCGACTGTGTGTTTCCTCTGTCAGCAATATGATGGAGTCAGAATTATTTCCAAAAGCTGGATTCGTACAAAATCAATGGGAAATAAATCTTCCTGTTGTGATCTTAACTAATTTGTGGGTGATCGAATCTAGCATGAGATTTACGAAGGAAAATTAGAGTTGAAGCTCCCGATGTGGCATTGCTCTAACGTCACCATAACAACTCAATCGAGAAATTGTAGTTAATTCAAAATTTTCCAATGGAAGTTATGAATTATATTGCGTGAAGCTGAGGGAACAAAATCCAATTCCCAATTTCACCAAAGAAGCATAATCCCTCAATTTTACAAATCAATTTATGAAAGAACGTAGATCAAGCATGAACTTTCCATGTTTAATCAATTCGTTCCAATAAGTTCAATAAAAATTGATTACATGAGTTCTAAAAGCTGGAAGGATGAAATATAAAGAATCATAAACACATAGGGGAAGCATGTTAAAACTATTTAAGATCAATTTTTGTAATATTATCGGGGGGGGATATCCTATAAATGATTCGAATACACTTGGATTGATGGCACACATAGGAGTAGTGCAGTATAAAGAAGCACTGTGTAGGAGTATAGAGGTATAGCTTGGATTGCAGAGAGGTAGATTTTGGGTCGTAGAGAATAGGGGTATGCTGGGGATTGCAGAAGAATTCTCGATTATGGAGTAAAGCCCAACGTAGCATCTGTATCATTTTATTTAATTAAAAATTTGTGTAATTCGATTTCTGTAATGTGATTCTATTAGTAATGTGATTCTGTATTTAATTTACATTTATAGGTTGTATTGAATTTCTAGGTTGTTGTGTTAATGTAGTTTCTTTTCAGGTATATTGATATGGGAGCTCGAGCCCATCAATCAGCTCATTGTCTAGATTCTTAGGATTTATTCAGTCGTTGAATGATTTATTTCATTGCAACTATAGGTATGCTTATGTTTTCAAATTTGTGTGTTTTATTTCCTGAATTGTGTGGTGTGCTTGAAACTATTCCATTTAATGATTTATTTTTATGTGTTTTATTTAGTTACACAGGTTAGATTAGTGAGTTTAAAGATAGTGTTAATTTACTTTTGTTCCAACAACTAGAGTAGAGATAGAATGTGATTCTTTTTCTCAATTCCAAGTTATTTTACGAAACAATATATATTAAATTTGCAGGGATTTTAAACAAGAATAATCATGATATAAAGTTAACAAGGCTTGTATTTAATTTGACATTTATATTGTTTGGCACTTATAAACAATTTAGATCATTGCATGAAGTTGATCTTGGAATCAAGAAAACAATATCCGTTAAGAATATATTAATACCAATATTAATATAAGTAAGTGTCTAACAAATAATCTTGAAGATATTCTTGCTCAATAATTTAGAATTTGAATTTAATATTTCCATCCGCTTGAGATTTCTTTCTGGTAACACAACTTACATCATTTGTAAGAAGCATTTTAAATTTTGAAGAAATATTTTAAGTACATATTTAAAGCATCATTTTAAGAACAAATTTTAAGTAGTTGGAATATAATCATTTTATGCTTTTTAGTTGTAGTCTTTTACAGTTTTTCCTTCTTTTTTTGCAATGTGTTTACTTTGAAATGTCTTATTTATTTTCCCGCATGATTTCTGTTCTAAATTTGTTCTAGGGTTTTGATTTTGCAAGTCCTTGAGGCCATATTCCGGCATATATTGTGCTACATCTCTAATTATTACGACCAAGGATTGACAATTTAAATTTGGGTGTAAATCTAGCTTTATACCTCCCAACATTTTGGTATCATTGTCGGGGAGGCGTTGTAGGATAAGGCCTCATGATTTCTTATGCTTTTACCTTTCTTTCACAATGAAATTTTTATATTAACGAGATTATCCTTGTTTGCTAAAGCATAGTGGACAATATTGCCAGAAATATCACATGCTAGGTTTTCTTTACTGCAAATGAGTGATTTTCTTTCCTGCAAATGAGTGATTTTCTTTCTTTAAAATGCGTTATTTTCTTTACTGTAAAGTGTGGTTTCTTCCTCTACTACAATTGACACTAGTTGATTTATTTTTCTCTTTTACCTTTGTAGGGCAACTAGAGGGCAGAGATGACGCTAAGACGTGAGTGAAGGGCCAGGAATCTACTTTTTCTTGGGGTCACTCCAAAGTTTCGTTGCCTGTAAATGAAGATTTCAAGGTTGGTACCAAAAATATTTTCCAGCTAGCAAGAAAATGTCAAGAAGTGTGATGTTATTCCAATATTTATTTCAAATCCTAGAAGAAGATGGGATCTATGCTTCACAGAAAGATCATATTTTGGCATCAATATGGGAAAGGTATATTCCTCTGGAAGAGAATACTCATGAAGATCTGGAAGATCTTCTAAGGATACCGAGAAGTTGTGGATCATGCGTGATGAGGAGAAACCATCAGAAGCAGAACATCTATCTGATATGACCTGCACTTTAGAGGATAAAAAAAGAAATGTGGAGGATTTTCATGATGCACTGAATATTACTCATGAATCAAGTGACCAAGAGTATATGGATCCCATAAAATCTTGATTCCAAATTATTGTCAGTATCCACTCCTCTTTTATCATTCAGAAATTTGTAGCATCACATCAGTTAGTGCAGCTGGTACCTCATGTTTTGGTATTGCCTCGTATATACTTTTAAAATTTGAACATGAGTGTAATTATACTTCTATTGCGCACATGGATTCATTGGAAGTACTCCTATACTTAGAGGGGAGTCTTCTAATGCTTAGGGTAAGGTAGGGTAGAAGAATAAAATGCAATGAAAAAAATATGTTATAATAATGCTATTACGGTTTTTATTTTTAAAATAGGGCCACTGAAACTACTTTTGATCCACATTACTTGTTAACACACAGATTTGTGACAAATATTGTTGAGTATCATTCACTCTAATACCTCTTGATTTTGCAAAAGTAACCAGAATTCATCACTACAAATGAGTTTTCATCTGAGATATATGTTTTTTAGTTTCCCTTAGAAGGTAATATTGAAAAAAATCCTATGGTTGACCACTGTTTTAAAGATCATAATGAGCTATTCATGAGAACACTAGAATTATCAACTCAAGGAATATTTTAGTCATTATCTGGGATATCTTGAATAAGTATTTAGGGCAGAATAATTAGCCATCCATGACTAGTCATTAAAAAAAATTCACACAATCTTGTACTCTTAAGGAGTAGATCTGTCTCCCCACTTATTAAGTAACCTTTAAGGTTAATCATAATCAGAGCTTACAAAATATTTACGGGAGGATAGGAAGCCTTGTGATGAGAAAACCTACCACGATCATGAGACATAACATGCATGAAATTACTATTGTTGGTCACCAAACCATAGCAATGGCTTCCAGCCAAAAGCTGGAAGACACAAGTTCTCATCATGAGCCAGCCTGTTTATCCATGTTACTTCCTGTGAATGGCAGTACCATCAACTGGTTACCAAGCGAGGAAACTGGCCTTCATCTAAAAGTAAAATAAGCTAATTCTGAATCTATATTTAGTAAGTGTGACACAGACATTTCGTTGGGTCAAAATACATCCCTGCCAAGGTTATGGACACCTTCGGGTAGTAGGGCCATGTTTGTGGTATTAAATTTAATTACATACTATGGTTTTCTTGGTTATCATTATCTTTGCTTCAAAACTCATCCTTTTTCTTTGACCATGGTTTTAAGATGATTTGAACATGATGCTTTGAGTTATATGTTTCAAAAATAATGAATCGTTAATCAAGTGGTACCCTTAGTGAAGGTAATTCTTTGTATCAAACTAAGAAGAAATCCATTTTTGCCTCTAGATGACAAAAAAATTTAGAGTGATAAATAAAGAGGTTACTAATTGGTCCAGGGAAGTTTCGTAGTGCTCTTTTTCCTTTTCTGGTATCATAACTTCAAATTTTATGGTATTTGAAGTGATTAAATACTCAATGATGAATACTCACAAGGTGTTGGTTTCCAATGATGTTTATTGATTGTAGTTGCCTCTACATATGTGCTGCATGACCTAAGTACAAGATTGTTATAGTAGGTGTAGGAATCTTGTGGTAGTATTTTGAAATTCCACCTTTCAGCAAAATTTGTTTTTTATCATAAGAATTAGGGCTGATACAAGACACAAAATTCATTTGGGACAAGGTAATAGGTATGTGCCATACTCTTTATAATTTATGCTTTTGGTACCTGATCTTGTTTTATCATTCTTACAATTGATACTTTCATTAGAACTGTAACATGGTTTTCGTTGGCATTATAATAGTTGTGTTGTAGGCTAATGAATGCATTCCAATACTAGGCATCTTCATCTTTACTCACTGGAATTTTTTCTAACACTCTTAATCTTCAAACATTTCCCCTGGATTTTTTCATAGTTTTATAGTTTAAAGGTTTGGCTTACACAACGACGTGCAAGAAGATCAACATGGGGGGATGTTGAGCTGCATTTTTTTCCAAATTTTTACGGTTTTTATCAAGTAATTATATGATTGTACCTAGTGTTTTTGTCCTTTTAAGTTGATGATTAGAGGCATTTAGAGACAATAGATATTAATTTATAATTTATGGATATTAGTTAATTTGATGAGTATTTTGTGTAATATTATCATTAATAATAGGCTTTCCTGCTGGCAGGTGAATAAGTCTAGCACCGACAGTGCTCAAATGCTTCTTGAAGTGTATTTGAGTACAGATTGATGCACAAAGTAGAACCATATTTGAGTACAAATTCATCTACTTTGATGTTGCCCTTCAGTAACACTACACATTTCAAGGCTTGTCAAATCCTTCAATTAGCCATTCAGGAGATAATGTGGTCATGGGTTATGTAGAAACTTCCATCATGAAGATCTGTTCTTTTGAAATCATAGCCGAAAAGAAAGTGGATTTATTTCCAAAGTGTCATTCCTTAATTGATGAATTATCGACATCACTTACAAAGCAACGAGCCACTTGATAATACAAGGTCCACCTTTTATGCAATGAATATGGGATCACAACCTACATCTATGGATCAATTGAAAATCTCAAACAAACACAATGATTATTACCTACAAAACTCCAGGAAATTCATAACAGAACAGAACTTGGAGAATTTCTGATTTCAATACTGACTAGAAGAAGATTAAGGGTTTATGAGGTATGACTCCCTATTACAACAATTATGCAAAACTCACGGAAATTCTTAACGAGCAGGAACTTGGAGAATTTGGGATTTCGGTGAGATTCATTGCAAAGAAGATAATGATTTATTCAAGCAATGAATTTCGTGGAAGTATTTCCCAAGGTTTTTATGGAACGTTGATCCCAGGATCAGATCCTTTCTATGGAAATTCCTCCAAAGTTGCCACCACATGAATAATTTTTGAGATTTGGAGCAAAATAAAATATTTTACATGAGACAATATTGTTCAACCATAATGCAATTCCAATATCCAGAATATTCCACCAAGCAATGTAATTCATGTCAATGCAAACTACAAGGGGAGTTTATTAGGGATAAAATTTGTTGCATAAGAACCCACGATTTTTCCAAAAGCATCGGATGGTAATTTGGAACACAATAATGAAAGAGCCAACGACGTATGTGAATTATGGAGGTGCCCTTTCCAGCCTCATCCGTTGGAATGTGTGCCGACAAATATTGTGTATCTTGCTTGCTTTTTGGTTCAACAACAGAAATATTTCTCCGCAAATAACCGAAACATTGTGAGCTTTGTGTTTCCTTTGTCAGTAATATGATGGAGTAAAAATTATTTCTATAATCTAGATTCACACCAACTCAATGGGAGATAGATATTCTCATTTTTATCTTAACCAATTTGTGGGTGATTTACGAAGGAAAATTAGAGTTCAAGCTCCCAATGTGGCACTGTTGTAACTTCACCGCAACAATTGAATTGAGAAATTGTAATTAATTAAAAAATTTCCAGTGGAAGTTATGAATTAGATTGCGTGAAGTTGAGGGAACAAAAGGAAATTCCTAATTGCACCAAAGAAGCATAATCCCTCAATTTTACAAATAAATTATGAAATAACGGAGATGAAGCATAAAACTTCCATGTTTAATCAATTTGTTCTAACAATTTTAATAAAAATTGATTACATGAGTTGCAAAATATGGAAGGCATAAATATAAAGAATTGTCAACACATAGGGGAAGCATCTTAAAACTATTTAAGCTTGATTTTTGTAATATTATAGGGGCGGAGATCATAGAAAGGATTTGAATTCTCCTGGATCGATGGCACACACATGAGTAGTGTAGTATAAATAAGCAATGCATGGGAGTAGAGAGGTAGAGATGGGATCGCAGATAATAGGGGTATGTTGCGGATTATAGAAGAATGTTTGATTATTGACTAGAGCCGAGCGTAGCATCTCTGTCGTTTTAGTTAATTAAATATTTCTCTAAGTCGATTTATGTAATGTGATTTTTTTAGTAATGTGATTTTGTATTTAATTTACATTTACAGGTTGTCTTGAATTTCTGGGTTGTTGTGTTAATGTATTTTCTCTTCAGGTATATTGAGCTAGGATTTTTGGCTCATTAATTAGCTCATTGTCTAGATTCTTAGAACTTATTGATTTGACTGCCAAAATGATTTATTTCGTTGCAACTGTAGGTCTGCTTGTGTTTTCTGAGTCATGTGTTTTATTTCATGAATCGTGTGGTGTGATTGAAACTCTACCATTTCATAATTTCTTTTTATGTATTTTATTTAGTTACACAGGTTTGATTAGTGAGTTCAAAGATCGTGTTAATTTACTTTTGTTCCAACAACTAAAGTCGAGATAGCAAGTGCTTCTTTTTCTCAATTTCAAGTTATTTTATAACAAAATATATATTAAAGTTGCATGGATTTTAAACGGGAATAATCATGATATGAAGTCAACAAGGGTTGTATTTAATTTGACATTTATATTGTTTGGCACTTATAAACAATTTAGATCATTTCATGAAGTTGATCTTGGAATCAAGAAAACATATCCATTAAGCATAGCTAGATACCAAGATTAATATAAGTAAATTAATATAAGTAAGTGTGTAACACATAATCTTGAAGATATTATCGCTCAATAATTTAGAAATTGAATTGAATATTTCCATACGCTTGTGATTTTTTTGCAACAATAGAACTTGCATAATTTGTAAGAAGCATTTTAAATTTTAAAGCAGCATTTTAAGTACATATTTAAAGCATCATTTTAAGAACATATTTTAATTAGTTGTAATACAATTGTTTTATGATTTTTAGTTGTAGTATTTTACAACTCTACATTCTTTTTCTGCAGTGTGTTCACTTTGAAATGTCTTATTTCTTTTCATGCATGATTTTATTTCTAAATTAGATCTATGGTTTTGATTTTGCAGGTCCACGAGGCCGTATTTTGGCATATATTGTGCTACGTCTTTAAGTATTATGACCCGGATTGACAATTTAAATGTGGGTGTAAATAAAGCATTTATACCTCCTAATAAGGATAACTACCCAACACATGGTATTGAGCTAGCAGTGATCATTCATGCACTGAAGATGTGGAGGAACTATCTTCTCGACATGCACTTTGTATTGATGAGTGACCGCATTGGGTTGATGTACTTGTTTGACCAGGAAAATTTGAATGCTATAAAGGTTAGATGGTTGGGCACAATCAATGAGTTTCACTTTGAGATTAATAACATTAAAGGAAAGGAGAACATGGTCGCAGATGATCTTACATGCAGGTACACATAACTCACTTAACAACAATGAACTCCTATGGGACAGAATTACATGATAGATCTTGTAGATAGGTCACCACGATCACATGTGTATGGAGATTGTGCATAGGTTTCAGCAGAGCACAGGTACAGGTACAAGTTTAGGTTTTTGGCACATGTACAAGTATAGGTATAGGTACATGTGGTACAAGCACATGTGGTACAACTGTTGGTACATGTACATGTACAGGATTTGGACTATCGTCTCACAATAGATGGCTTGATTATGTTTAGAGATAGGATATATGTGCCAGATAGTAGTGAGCTCAAGAAGGTGATATTTAGGGAATTTAATGTGAAACCATATTTGGGTCACCTAGGTTATCATAAGACACTAACTTTAGTAAAGAGATTCTATTATTAGCCGAATCTAAAGAAGGATGTGGTAGATTTTGTAGCTATATGTTTCAATTGTCAGATGGTTAAGGAAGAGTGTAAACATCCAGGTGGACTGCTACAACCGATTACAATTCCAGACTAGAAATGGGAGGTCATTTCCATGGACTCTGTTATCACACCCAAAATTTTCAAAATTTGTTTTGATAAGGTCACCATACGTTTCATGCTGTGTTATGTTGGGTCATGCATTTTATGAAGAATTTATAAAATCATGTTTATCCTAAGTCTAAAACCCACCATTAGTCATGTCATTCCAGTCAAGTACACTCCATGTCATTTAGTTTTTGCACCGATGCCTTCATATTAGAAAAATGAGCCACTTGTCAATTTTTTACAGTTTCGTAGCGAATACAATGGAAAAACAATAGATTTCGCTATGAAACTACCTGATAATTTCGTAGCAAACCTTCCAAAAGAAAATCGATGAATTTTTTATTTTCTTGGTTTTGGGGAAAGGTGAGATCACCTAGTAGGTTATGACAGTTATCTAACATGTGAAATCATAAGTGCCTGTCATCATTCCACTTTCATCCCTCCATTTGTAATTTTCCCTCTCATATTCGAATTTCATCTTTTAAAATAAATCACCCAAGCTCCTCTCTGTCATTAACCCTTCAGCCTTTTTGTGTATCAGTCATTTTTCACCTTTGAAAAGTTTATCTTTGTGGCAAGCAACTTGCTGTCTAATTTTCTTTTTACAGGTGTCACATTTTTAAGAAGGAAACTTAGTTATAAAGAGAGATGGCCATGAATAAGAAAGTGTAAAAATGAGTCTCTATGGTTAGATAGGAGATCATGGACCTTAATAAATTCATGGAGGAACCTAGCTTTGCTGAAGCATTCACCGATTCACTTTGCTTGAATTTCTACTGGAGCTACAACGGAATTTGCTTTGTCTTTGGATTGTGTGAGCAGTAAATTTAAAGAGAATATTATGGATGAACAGATATGAGTTCTGCAATAATGAGAGATATTATTGTCAAACATAGAACAAGGAACAAAAACCTCTTTCACTTTTTTACAGGTGCTACCAATTTGGAGATTCGAAGATGTATTTGAGACCTATTTTCAGAATTTTGAATTTTCCTATTTTAGACACGTTTTTCTAATGCAGATTCCCGATAGCCGGAGATGGTTTTTAGAAAACCAAGAGACTTTTTTCTTCAAGATGAAATTTTTTACAAAAATCTCTTCCAGTGTTTCAATAACTATGAAGTATATGGAGATAGGAGCTCATCTTTGAACCCTCTTTTAAAAAAAAAACAGAGTCATTTTATTGGTAAATTAACTTGCTAAAGGTGAAAATAATGTTGTTTGAAGAGGGTAAAAGAAATTTTGAACCAAATTTTCCTTATCATCCTTCATGATATCCATTTGTAGACATACAGGTGAAATTTTAAGGAAAAAGGGAGAATTTTTAATTTTCTGCAGTTTAGGTAGTTTTGTAGCAACTCTGAGGCTTGAAGCCAAAAATATACTACGAAACTGTTGTAGGTGATTATATGGAAAAAGGGATGGATAAAATCAAAGTCAAGGCATGGAAAATTTTTGTTTTAGCTCTTTAAACCAAACAAACATGTCTACATTAGCAAAGAGAGCTAAAAGTTGACTTAGATGGCTGAAATGAGTTTGCTACTAAACTATGCTACGAAACTGCCTATTGCACTCTCTTTTTGTAGCATAGTGTTTTTAGTTGTATTTTGATGTTTGACAAGTGTATTAAAAGATAACCAACCACGTGGAGGCATTCCAAGGTAGTAGTGGAATATTCTAATAGAGATTTGGTATTCTACAAAGTTGTCTTTTTCACCAACTCAGCAAAAGACAGTCAGCAAATGTCATGTCATCATCTCCTTAAAAATAGGAAGACCAGTTTCTGAATCTAGTGGAGGTATTTATAGTTTGATCATGGTCAGTGCCTCCTAACAATATGATCATTAACGTTGTAAATATGTGGTCCTTTCAATTGGAAAGTGTAATAAATAGGTAGTTGAGTCCTATTAGGTCTCTAACTCCTAAAGTTAGTAGGTGTCATTATCATTACCATGTATTTGGATTTTTAGTTAGATTAGGTGTCAAGAGAAGGATCAGAAGGTCCAGCTTGAAGGCAGATCCAATGTGAAAGTGTTGAAGCCTATTTATAGACAGAAGATCAAATAAAAAAGGTTTGAGAGATGTTATGTAGGAACTAATTTTGTAATCTTTGTCTATTAGTAATATACAGTTGCAGCAACCTATTTCAGACTTGAGATTCTTCTCTGTATTCTTATGCATGTTTCTTATATCAATATTTTACTTTCTCTCCAGTTTTCTAGTTGTATAATCACTTGGAATTCATTATTACATGGTCTAACTTTATTTATACACCTAGTTTGTTGTTTTGTCATGTTTTATTAGTTTTCTTATGTATAATCAGTAGGAATTCATGGTGATATGCTCCAACTTCCTGTATACATATAGCTTGTTGTTTTGTCCTTCATGTGTGTTTTAATAAGAATATAATTTCCTCAGTTTCCATGAGATAAGTTGACTTGTGACTTAGTTTCATATTGACTCCATAAGCCTAATGGTAGTAAACCCTTTACATGTTTCACCTACACAAAAACAACACATTCAATCCAATTCAGAATTATTCATCTGTTTTCAAGATTACTCTTTGAATATCCTTTATTCTTTTCAGAGAGCCCTCTTAGACTAGAGAGGCTAATTTCCAGTTGCCAGTGGCTTGAAAGAGTTACTCCAAGTTTACCATTGAAGCAGCCCAACAAGAACTCAATTTTGTGATGACAGACTTCATCACAAGTTTTCCTAAGACTTCCAGACAACATGATTCCATCATGGTTGTTATGGAATTGTTAAAATTGGTTGCACCTTTCATACTGGTGAAGACCACATACTCATCTAGCGATGTAGCACATGTGTTTATGAGAGACATAGTTAGATTGCATGGTGTTCCAAAGAATATTGTATCAGATATGGATGCAAATATCACTTCCATGTTTTGGAAGGCTTTGTTTGCAAGTTTGGGCACCAAGTTGGTCATCAGTACAACTTATCATCCAAAAAAATATGGATATACTAAGAGGGTCAATAGGATATTAGAGGATAATGTATGGGATTCATCAGTAGTGCAAGTGGGAATAATATATTCCATTCGTAGAGTTCACCTACATCAACGGATATTAGGAGTCAGTAAAGATGAGTCAAATTGATTCTATGTATGGGAAAAGTTGCAACACTCCTATATGTTGGAGTGATAAAGTTAACAAGGTATTGGTTTGATCATCGATGTTGACAGAAATGGAACAAGAAATGTAGGTGATCAGGAACAACTTGAAATCAACACAAGATAGGTATAAGATTTATGCAGATAGGAATAGGTTCTTCAAGGAGTTTCAGGTTGGGGATCATGTGTACTTGCACATCAAGCTCAAGAAGATATCCTTGCCGATTGGATCATGTGCCAAGCTGGCACCACGGTTTTGTGGACCCTTCAAGATTATTTAGAGGATAGGACCAGTGGCTTATCGATTTTCACTACCTTCCACAATGAAAGTAAATGATGTTTTTCATATATCTTTGCTTTAGAAGTATGTTAAATATGTTGATAATGTGATTGACTGGTCTGTATTGCAGGTGGAACCCAATGGAGAATTCTAGTTAGAGCCTTAGTTTATATGGAAGAAAAAGGTGCTCATGCTTTGAAATCGAGCAATAGAGCAATTTAAATTGCAATGGAATCAATTTGATCCCGATGAAGCTACATGGGAGATGAAAGATTAGATGCGGGCCATGTATCCTTCCTTGCTTTTCGGTTGAGGAAAAGGAATTTTGGTGTGATGTTGGTATATGCTTAGCTTATGTTTTGGTGATGTTTTGATATATGTGTTGATATGACGTTTGGGTCTATGTACATATGCATATGGATGTAAATAATTCCATGAGCTATGTTATAAATCGCCAATAAGCGGTATGTGTGTCATGTCATTATTGCCGTCATGTTGTTAATATGTCATGTTGGTTTTCTTTTCAGCAAGGTGATCATTGTAAATAGAGCATCGAACTATGTTATCAAGATATATGGGAAGTATGGTTTACTTTTAGTGGTTTTTCTAAGGTATATGTGTCATTGAACACCGAGTAGAGTGTCCCCTAATGGGGTGGGTTCTGTAACAACCCTCGTGAGAATTCCCTATAATAAAGTGAAAATAATAACCATAGTTGGTGAGACACTTATTCCAAGATGAATGCTGGGAAAAACATCCCAGTGGGTGTTATTTTGGATTATTATGGCTAAGGAAATTGGAAAAGGCAAAAGGAAAAGGCTTTAGAAAGGAAAAATGGAATTTTTGGCATATTTATTTATGAAAATAACGAAAATTAGGAGAAAATAGAGATGAAATGTCACATGTTTCAAGTGAGGAGGAAAATGAAGGAAAATAATGGAAAATAAAGAAAATAAAGGCCTCTTCTATAAAAAGGCTCATGAGGATCATTTGGTACCTTTTGTTAGTGAATTTTTGGAGCTCCCTCATTGTTCTCTCTCTCTCTCTCTCTCTCACTATTGGACACTTGGAGTTTCTTGTAGCAGATTGGCATTGGAGCAAGAAAGGAAAGAAAGCAGGAAAAATGAGGAAGTAAGAAAGGAGGAGGAGGAATGAAGCAACTACAACAGGATTCCTTGCAGGTATCGATTTGCATGTGTATTTTCCTTGCTAGAAATGACATGTATGGTATTGCATGTGGTTATTTTATCTCTTGGCATGGGTTTTTGCTTGGTGTGACAATGTTTTCCGCCTAGTATTTCCATTTTTGGATAGCCATGTTGTTTTGGAGTTCTCATGTTTTGTTTTAGCTAGATTGATGGATGGATTCAAAGGTGAGTGGGGTGGATCTCCTGATTGATATAACACATGGCCTAGTAACCCGTGAACCAGAATGTGGGTTGCCTTAAAGTAAAATAATTCGTTACCCCAGTAGGCGTAAGAATCCTCAATTGGTGAATGGTGGGATATACGGTAAATCCTAGAGGTAGTTTACTCTCCATCAGGCCTCAGAATCCCGAGTTTGGGATATACGGTAAATCCTATATATTATGTCTCAATTTAGGGCCTAGTGACCCCTAATTTGGATTGTGGCTTGCAGTAAAGCGCGAGAGACTAGGAGACCGGAAAATTCCTCATAGTGTAGGCAGGGAGAATCTGGTGATATCCATGCTTGTGTTGGCCTAGTGATCAAGTGTAAATCGCTATAAAGTTGTTTATAACATGTTTATTGTGTTAGCATATTTATCCAGGATGGATCGAGGTAAATCCTGATTTCTATTGATGAGGGTGAGGTGTTTTAGCCTCAAAGTTTCCTGGTTGGTTCTTTCAGTTTCAGTCCCACATACGTGCTTAAAATATGGCTTGGGTGTGATTGGCTAAAGAGAGATTTGGTTGAACCAATCTATTTTCGGGTCGGATGTTGAAGTACCATCTGTGGTTGGTTTTTATGTCCATAAATGAGAATCTCATTCCTGGTATTTGGTATGAAAGTGTATTAGTAATTACGTGGATTCTACTACTATTGTGATTAGGGGAATTTTGAGGTCTAAAATGGGCTTCCTAAGGAAATTATAAAATAATAGTGGAAACAATAAAATAATATTTGATTACATCATCAAATTTAAGAGGGAAAAAATAAAAAACTACTTTTTCAACACTTATTTTCAACTTATCTCCCTGAGTTTTTACTCAAATTTCGAGTAGGAATATTCGTTGGATGCAAAATTTAATTCTCAATCCAAGGAGTACCGATGTTGGATACTTTTGATGGACTCTGCTACACAGAAAATGAGAAATATATGAACGTGACTGCAATCAATTTTTTTCATGTATTTCTCATTTTTCATGTATCAGGGTCCATCAAAAGTATGCAACATGGGTACTCCTTGGAAGAAGTATTAAATTTTGCATCCAATGAGTACTCCTACTCGAAATTTGAGTATACCCTTAGGGAGATAATTTGAAAACACGAGTTGAAAAAGTAGTTTTATTATTTTATTATTTTTCAATATTTTTACTTTTTTACTCCAAAAATGGTGAATCAGCCCCCATGCTTGACATCATCATCTTGAATCCTATTGGTTCTCATAAATTTTATTTTGGTTGTACATTTTTCTTAGGAGGCCCATTTAGACCTCAAAATTCCCCTAATAATCCACTATATTTCTATTTTTTCTTATGTTGGTTATAAGGATGTATTTTATCAGTGATGATGTATGGTTCTCTCTCTGTTTTTACTTGTAAATGAATGCACAATGTGTCTTTTCTCAAATATATTTTATTTTAGCTAGTGATGTAGGAGAGAAATGTTTCTTAGGGATTCTCAGACAAGTATGAGACCCTTATGCTTATTCTTGTTGTTATACATGTAGCTTTCATGTTTGTGACATGTTTGAAAAAAACCCTGTCATTGATAGGATGCGTCCAGATGATTTATTAATGATGTGATTAATTCCATATCATTTCCATGTTTTTATTTATGATATTTGAACTTTTCATGAAGTTCTATGTAGAGCACTAGGTTCTGGGCTAGAAAAGGTGGCTCAAATTCTGGGACCAACGGCACATAATTGAGAATTTTGGGCCTTGGCTGCTCACACATAACTGAGTATTTGGGGACATCAACGTTGGCACAAAATTTTATGCCTATGGCTATAGGCTCCTATCCACTGGCATGCAATGTTATGCCTATGGCTATGGCTCAAAGCGAGTCAAAATGTTAGTGTGACCGAGGGGTAAAAGGCTTGAATGGTTGGGTTACCTCCTTGGGGTGTTTTGGTTGTTGTACAAGGTCTGTAGGTTTTTTTTCCATCGGCTCCACTTCCCTACGGTCACATAGTAGGTTGAATATAATTATAGTAGCCGCTCATTGCATGTTTACCCTAGTTGGCATGTTACTTGGGTAGATGTGAGGAGGGGGTGTAATAGATAGCATCAATTTGGGGCCATTTGTCAATTTAGTTTTGGAATCAGTTTCAGAGAGTAGAAGAGAACCAAAGGAGAAATCAAGAAAGTAAGTAAACGAAGGACAAGAAAGAAAAGAAAAGAAAGGATCAAGCAAGGAAAGACTAGATCAAGCGGCTTCAATGAGAATACTTGCAAGTAACAGTTTGCATGTATGATCTCCTAGCTGGTTTTAGCATGCATGGTGTATGAATGTGTGTTTTTTTTTCTCTTGATATCATTGGCATGGGATTTTACTTTCTTGATAGTGGTTTCAACCTTGCCTTGACATTTACAGATAACCATTGTGTGATGGGATTCATTCTTGTCAGAGCTTTGGATTTCCAGAAGGTTTGTAGTTCCATGTGAGGTGGTCTCAAGAAAATCGCAAGGGTTGGGGGAAAATATGATTTCTCCAGGAAACCCTCAACATGTGGGTGGAGATAGGTAAATTATTGAAGGAATGGTGAAGGAATTATGAGACATCCAAAAATGGTTTGGTTTTGTGATCTCGGGATCGGTTTAGGTGGGGTCACGATAGTGTGATTCGGGAGGTGGTTTAACCTCTGAATTCCCTTGGTTGTTTATGGTTTTGTTTCCCATGAGATCCCACATTCATGCTTGGAATATGGCACATGGGTGACTGGATGAAAGAACGATTTGGTTTAGCTCAATCTATGGCCCTGTGGTACATGAAAGTCCATGACCTGGTTGGATTTTTCCAATGATTGATAAGAGCTCTATTGCCTTGTAATTCATGGCTAATTATGATTTTTATTATTTTTCTTTAATTATTGTTCTATCATTGTTGTTTATCTTGTTATATTCTGGTTATAAGCATGGTTTTATTACATATTCAAGTTATGAATCTTATCATACTTTCACTTGTAAGTGACTGGTTGATGAATGCATGACCTAATAGATGTTATTGTAGTTATTGTGAGAGGGAATTAGATATTATTAATGTTTATTCGATAAGTTTCATATCTAGATGTTCGGGTATGCATTCATGAGTTGTATATTTCATGTTCACCATGTGTTTGATGGAATGAATGTCATAGATATACCGTGTTAGGTCAAGTCCTTGATTAAGTTTTATGTTAGAGTATGTTTCCTTTTGTCATTCATCATTATGGAAAGTTGTGTGAAGTTGTAGGCAGAGGTCTGGAGACTAGCACTAAAAAAGTGGCCCAAATCCCGTGGTCATAGGCACAAAACTGTTGGTCACTTTAATTGCTTATTAATTTAACCAACCAAGTGCTACATAAATTGTCAACCTAGGGAAGTCTATTTATTTCAAAGGAAATCACACACTTTATATGCTCAATCTCAAAAGAAATGAAATATTGTAGTAAAAATTACACTAATTACACCTTGTTTCAAACAAACTGAAGTTCTACTTGAGTTACAGCAAAGGAAATCTTTATATTGCAGAAAATCACCAAAAGAATCATGGATTACATTATAAAGATAACAATCTATGAAAGGAAACTGATCTGTAGAAGAAACGACCAATTATGCTATAACAAAGAGCAGGACCCTATTCCCCAAGTAGGAATCTTCAGCACCTGTTTCTAATTAACAAGCTTCACAAACTCATTCTGTAAACAAGACTACCAATTAAAATAATCCACAACTACCTAGGAATGAATTGTATGAAAACAATGCAACAAGTAATGGAAACAGAGTTTCAACAATAGATAACAGAGTTCCATTACTACATAAATGATTTCAGCAAACAGAGTTTAACAAGGCATAAATGAAAAGAGAAGTTAACAAACTATGGAAATAAATGGGTGAATCTTGTGAGGAAGGTGGGCCCGTTCCTTCTCACAACATTCCCCAGAAGAAGGAATTAAAATGAAATGCTCAGAACAAGCTTTTATTCATCCGTCGAAAGTAACATATTACAAAGGATTCATGTTCCTTCTCTATAAGTCTGTTTCAAAATAAACCTCCCGTAGTCGCCAATGTTCTCTAATGCTGATGTCTCCTCTTTTTAAAGAGGAGACATCTATTACAATTGATTAAATTATAGAAATCCTATTTTTAACCCAATCTAATCTTCTATACTGAAATAGGAACTTCTATTCTTCCATAGTAAAATGTTGTTACAATGGTTACGATAGTACTGGCTTCAAGGTTCAGTTGTTACGGCCAGTGTAACATCTTCCTTACTTATCTTTTCATGTTGCTATCGTGCCTGAAATACTGCTTCAAAATTGCAAATCACAGGCCGTTTCAACAATGGGATTTGCATAGTATCCTGACTATTTCAGCAACGTGGTCTTTAGACAGCCATGATGGATTAACTTTAGTCTTCAAATGGTTTCAACAATGCGGTTCAAACAGTCATGATGAATTAACTCCAGTCTTCAAATTGTTTCAGCAACTATATATTTTCGATTAATGGTTAAATATGAAAGTAATGTAAAATTACATGTAAAACAAGTTAAAAATATAGTAAGGAGAATAATGTTATATACCTTTGGAAGAATGGATGAAAGTGATAGTATAGGCTTTAAATATGGACTGGAAAGGAGTGGAATGATAGAGAAATGAATGGTCGAAAAGGTACATTATAGAGTCCTAACATACCCCCCAACTATAAAAGTTGCATGTCCTCAGGCAACTTTAATCTGAATCAGAGTTTGGATACTGGATTTTGGCATGCAAGTTGCTTAGGCAGTAGCTATGGAAGGTATTGTCTGTTAAGGCTCTGAACCCTTGCGAATTTTGCAATCTTTTCCAAGCTACTGCTTCATCCTTGTTGGCCAACCTATGATGAACATGATATTCCTCTGTTGGCATCCATAAAATAGAAAAATGAAAGTGGTACCCTATCCACTTTTCAGCGCATTGCTGAACACATATGATGTAATTGGGTACTCTAGAGAATGCAGTTTCGAGATTAGTAGGACTGAAAGGATTGTACTCCTGCTTTTCCTTAGAATATTTTTGCCAAAACATATTATTTGATCTTAAAGCAGCAGTTTCTTTGGCCTAAATAAAATGTTGGCAGTCCTGGAGTACTGAAGCCTATAATTTCCGTATATGTTCAGTCATCCCTGGTTTCTTCAAAAATTGATAATACTCTGCCACAAAGGTGGCGGGGTTCTCTGGTTCTGGCCTTATCCAGAGAATACGGTTGTCTTCATTATGCTTGGTTGCAAGAAAAGTGGTCTGCCATGTAATCTAATTAGCAAGGAAAGAGGCAAATGCCCTGATCTGAATGTCACCAACAAGAGGGTTAAGATTAAACCTTCTGTTTTCAGGGATGGCTTCATTGTGAAGGTACAACTCACATAGTAAGTGCTGATCACTAGTGGAGGCTTCTGCAAAAAATTTCACAAACTGTTCGGATGTAAGCACCTCATGGGATCTTCCATCTTTGACTGCTTTCAACTGAATGTAGACAAGGCATTCTGAGAGGAATAAAGAGTAATCTAGAGATGGTTTCCTAGTAGCTAGAAATTTTTGTACCAGTTCAAAAATTAGGAGCAGTTTTCCTTTTATCTCTTTATTCTTCTTCTTATGAGCCTTATATTCTTGGAGTGTTTGCTCCAAGATCTCCCAGTTTGAATATATATGATTTTTCCATGCTAGTTTGTGTTGCTGCAAGATTTTATCTTGCGAAATGGCACATTCTTTCTTCCATTTATTCATTATTTGCTGCTCATTCCATGGTTCAGTTTGTGTTTTATTATTGTGAGTGGTAGGCCGAGGTATAGTCGGAGTATAAATAACAACAGAAACTTCATATTTAACAGTTACAGTAGCCTGGGGTACTTGTAAATTAACATCTTTTTCTGAAATTTTGGAAGGCCCTACTGGTTCTTGTGTAATAGTAGGGTGTTCCTCTTTGATTGCAGAAGATGTATATGCTCCCAGCATTGAGACCTGAACTATCTTATATCATGCTTGCTGATAAATGTTTCCACATTGGCTGCACATATATTCCTTATATGGATCATTTTCTATGTGTTTGTCTACCATGGATGTTGTATGGGCTAGGGTATAAAAATTGAGCTCCTTGTCATAGGCTTCATTTTGTGTCGCCAATGCTTGCTTATAGGTTTCCAATTTTAATCTTAGAAACTCATTCTCTTGTAAAAGGGAAGCCAAAGTGACTAGGCTTTGTGTATCAGTGGAAATCTTAGGAACTGGTTGTTGTGTTTCAGCTGTAGCTGGTTCTTGTGTGATAGCTAGAGCTGGTTCCTTTGTGGTAGCTATTGAATAAGTAGCATCCTGGGTGTCTATTTCTTGTACATCGGTAGCTGGTTCTTGTGTTTCAGCTACTGACTGAGTAGTTGGTTCTTGTGGGACAGCTATTGACTGAGTAGCTGGTTCTTGTGTGACAACTACTTGTTCTTTAGAAAATGATGTCACATTACCCTGGGCATCTGGTTCTTGTGTTTCAGTGCCACTGGGTGAGACAGGTAATAATTCCAGGGTTTGGGAGGGTGGTGGTGTGTGGAGTTTTAAAAAAATGGTTTTGGGATTAGGGGTAGTAGGAATGGTTGCTACTTCAGTAGACGTCCTCAGTTATCTCCTAGGTAAGAAGGAAAAAAAAGCAGTAGTTTGCTTTTTTCTTTTATGAGAGGGTTTTTCCCGAGGAGAAGGGCTATAAGAGGAGGTAGTTGCTTTAGTTGCGGCCCTTTTTTGTATTTTTGGTAGAGAGGTGGTTATGATTCGCCTTTTCCTTTTACTAATAGAGGAGGATGGTGGTGTATCGGCCTGAGAGGCATCACTGGGAATATGGAAAGTAGGAGCAGATGATTCTGCTAAGTGGTGGGATGGACTTGAAGAAATTTTAATTGGATTAGTTGGTTCTGTAAATAGAATTGGTGGAGGGTCATGGATTTCCTCTGATTGCTGCTCGTGGGGATTTTCAGGAATTTCTTGATGATTTTCAGCAACTTCTTGAGAAATTTCAGCAGCTTGCTCAGGGTCTAGGGGTGGATTTTTTAGAAGAGGGTTTTGTTGAGAAAAACCCCTCTGAATCAGTAGCTGAATAAGATGGTGATGGGTGAGGGAAAGGAGTGGGAATTTTACCTGTCTACAATAATGTGACATATTTCTAATACACCCAAGTAAATAATAAGGAATATTTAGTAGTCAACCATGTCGTAAATGATTCAATAAGACAAAATCATGCTAGTAGACTACCTAGTAGAGACCTTCACAAGTGAGGTAATGTTTGACGAATTCAGCTTCTTTCGGCCAAGGAGACGGTAATGAGTGAAGTCGGACACCCCGACCTTTTGGCTCGACTTTTTCTCCTGACAGAAGAAAATCTTGTTGTGCATTCAAAATGATATGCTTTCGACTAAACCATCGAGTGCCAGTGACCGGCAGACCTGAAACCTGTGTTATGTCACCCTCTAAGACTGGAATTTGAACTCCCTGCATAGTAGAATGATCTTCCTGAAGATTTTGTGCAAATTCAAGGACCTGTTGTGGATCAAACTCTTGAAGCCTCTGAAAATATCCTACCCAGCCTGCCTACTGAAAAATCTGATACACCTCTGGGTATAATTCAAGCAGAGCTATCGATTCGAGCTCGTGTCGAATAACAAGTCCTCCCATAGTTAACTAGCTTTGGTAAAATGCATAGTCAAAAGCCAAGTTATCGCACTTTGAACGGAGTAAATTTTTTGAATGAGAACATGGAATAACAGTGAAGGAGTGAGGTAATGGGTAAGAAATATGACAGTAATTGGCATGTTGTGAAATGATGGCATATAATTTCGATATCCCCCCCCAACTATGGCTGAAATGATGACTTTAAATGTATGGGGATTTGTGAAATCTTCTCATTTAACCATAGTTTAATTGTACTTACATATAAAATTTACATACCTCATGTTTACCTTTGATTTGTAGTTCGAAAAATATAGTGCTTGCTTATAATGGCTCAATAGTCATGGAAGAACTTTAGAAGCTTTTTGAAACATAAGGGAGATTATATTAGAGGTTTGTTTAATCATAGGAGAAGGCAGTGAAAGGACAGGAGTAGCATGAGAAATAAGAGAAATGAGAATGAAAGCACTGAAGAAGATGGTTTCATGACAGAAAATGCTACATAATCATATCTTTGGAAAAAGAAATGGTGTTTCAGCAATGGGAAAAATGGATGAAATAATGCTGAAGAGTGGTGTTTCAAAAATGGGAAAATAGGGAAAGTGTTGTTGAGGAGTGGTGTTTTAACAGTGGGAAAATGCGGAAAATTTTTGTTGAAGAATGGTGTTTCAGCAATGTGAAAAATGGGGAAAGTATTTGCTGAAGAATGGTGTTTCAACAATGTGAAAAATAGGGAAAATGACATGAAAAGGGAAAAAGGAATGAAGGGAATTAATGATGAAATGTTACTAGAAGACGGGGAAGTGAACTATGAATGAGTTGAAGTGAGGGGAGCGATATTTCTCAAAATGAAGCTTGGATCTGCTTTTGATGAAATTTTCCTTCCTTGGTAAGCCTTTCCTTAATCAAGAATCTGCAAAATAATCAATTTTAACATGCCAGCCCTTGACAAGGATTATTAGTTTAAGAAATATAATCTAATACTAAAAATAAAATGTAGAAAAATCAAATGAAATGAGGAGCAGAAGGCTCCCCTAAAAAGAGATAATGTGACTTTGCCATGCAAGTGGCCTTAAAATCTTCTTTGGTAATAGGGCGCTGGTACAGACGAAGCCGATGACCATTTACTAATAGTGGTTTTTTAGAGTAATCAATTGTTAAGAGCCTTACTATTCCACTGGGAAAAACAATATCTATTTCATAAGGTCCTGGCCATCTTGTACGTAGTTTCCCTTGAAAGTTTTCAAACCGAGAATCATACAATAAATCCCAATTACCTTTTTGGAATTGCTTATGCTTGATGATTTTATCATGCCACTTTGTTCTTTGTTGTTGGATCATAGTTGTCTGATGAATGGCATCTAATATTTTTTCATCCAATTCATGAAGCTGCTGCAACCTAGCTGCCTGTGCATCAGTCAAATCAAGGTTAACAGCTAAAGCAGTCCTTAAGGTTTTAATTTCAAATTCCACAGGAAAAACAACACTTTTACCATAAACCAATTCATAGGGAGAAAATCCTGTAGTATTTCTCCAGGTAGTTCTATAAGCCCATAGCGCTTCAGGGAGCCTTTGAGACCAATCCTTCCGGTTGTCCTTCACTGTTTTTGTTAGAATGGATTTTATTACTTTGTTTGTACTCTCCACCTGCCCATTGGCTTGGGGGTGGTATGGTGTAGTCATTCTATGATGAATGTGATATTTCTGAAGGGTGGCTTTGAAACCATGAGAAGTGAAAGGAGGTCCTCCATCTGTAACTAGCTCTCTAGGGACTCCAAATCTAACAAATATTTCTTCAAATAGGAAAGCTAGGACAACTTCTTCATTAGCTCTAAGGAGTGCTTTAGCCTCCACCCATTTAGTCATATAATCTGTGCAGACTAATATATAAACTCTTTGGTTGGATGGAGGATTAATGGGTCCTATAAAATCTAAGGCCCATATTTCAAATGGTTCAAGTATTACCTGGGGGTTTAATGGCATTTCATCTCTATGATTAGGTTGACCCATTCTTTGACAGCTATCACAAGCCCGAACATATTTCTTTGCATCCTTAAAGAGTGAGGGCCAATAATAACCCATCCTAAGAATTTTATGTGTCGTTCTCTTATCAGAAAAATTCCCTCTGCAAGGGTCATCATGACAAGATTTTAGTATATCATACACCTCATCTTCTCTAATGCATCTTCGGATTTCATGATCAAGTCCTGTATAGAAAATACACCCACTTATCCAACTATACCGAGAAATTTGTTGAATGATTTTTCTTTTCTCTCAATGTGATAGGTGTGATGGTAACTTCCATGCAACTAGATAATTGGCAATGTCTGCATACCATGGTGAGTGAGCAGAAACTGCAAATAAATATTCATCAGGAAAGGAATCATCCACTGGAGTATTATCATCAGCTTTTAACCGAGAAAGGAAATCAGCAACAACATTTTCTTTACCTGGTCGATCTACAATTGTAATATCAAACTCTTGTAATAACAATAACCATCTATTGACTCGAGCATCTGTGACAAATTTGTTCATTAAATAGTTGATAGCCGCATGGCCAGTATGGAAAAAAGTAGAGTAACCAGTAATTTAATGTCGAAATTTATTAATCGCATAAATGACTGCTAAAAATTCCTTTTCGGTAAATGTATAATTAAGCTCAACAGGAGTCATATTCTTACTAATAAAGTATATAGCATAAGGAAGATGGTTTTCCTCTTGTCCCAAGACAGCTCCAATTGCAGTATCTGAAGCATCAGAAGATATATCAAAAGGGAGGTGCCCAATCAGGTCCCCTTAAAATAGGAGTTGTGGATAACTTATGTTTGAGTTCTACAAAGGCCTCCTAGCAAATATTAGTCCACTTGAATTCAACATTTTTCATGAGTAACACAAACAAAGGAGAAGCTATTTTGGAATTTTTTTTAATAAATCTCCTGTAATATCCTGCATGTCCTAAGAAACTTCTCACATCTGTTTGTATTTTAGGAATTGGAAGGTTACGAATGACTTGTATTTTGGATGGATCCACCTGAATTCCTTGAGATGAAATAAAATGTCCAAGCACTACTCCTTCACTCATCATCATATGACATTTTTCGGTGCTTAAGGAGAGGTGAGCTTGTATACATCGTTTAAGTAATTTCTCAAGGTTCTATAATGCATCTTCAAAAGACACACCATAAGGGGTAAATTCATCCATAAATATTTCCATAGAGTCATTAAGCATATCGGAAAAGATTCCTATAATTTCTCTTTGAAAGGTTGTTGGTGCATTACATAGTCCAAATGGGAGAACTCTATAGGCAAAATTTCCCCAAGGACTAGTAAAAGTGGTCTTATCTTGGTCTTGGGGTGCAATTCTGATTTGGTTATACCCACTAAACCCATCTAAAAAGGAGAAGAATTTCTTCCCTGACAAACTATCCAACACTTGATCAATGAACGGTAAAGGAAAGTGATCCTTTTGAGTGGCTTTATTTAAGGCTCTATAATCTACACACACTCTCCATTTCCCGTTTTTCTTAGGAACTATTACCAATGGGGAAACCCATTCACTGTCAGAGATAGGATATATAAACCCTACATTAAGCAATTTTTGAAGTTCCTCTTTGACAATTTCTCTTAAATTAGGGTTCATTCGTCATTTGGGTTGACAGACTGGTCGACAACCTTCCTTGATATAGATACAGTGAGTACATAATTAAGGAGAGATTCCCTTCATATCTGTATAGTCCCATGTGAATGCTTCCTTATTTTCAAGAAGTAACTTCATTAATTGCTGTGTTTCAGCAACCGTCAAATTGGGGTTTATATTCAGTGTTTTTCTAGGCTCAATTTCTACTGTTATGCTCTTAGAAGAGATGGTGGTTGATGTTTGAGGAAGATCTTCAAGTTTAATCTTTTCTTGGGTATCTGATTTCAAAAGTGCAGCCAGTTGATTATGTGTTTCCGGAATCACCGAGGAGGGTTCACAATTAAAATTATTAATTACCTCATCCTCAGTGGTATCTTTAAGACTTAAAGCTTGTCCAATAGTCAAAATAGGTTGAATAGCATGATCATCATAGTCCATCCATACAGAATTATCATTATTATTCATGGGTGTAGCATGAGGGTAGAGAGTAAGTTGTTTAGTTTCATATCCATTGGAAATTGTCATTGAACCAGATCTGTAGCTAATAAAGGCATCAGCTGTATTTAACCAAGGCCTTCCCAGAATTAAAGGATGTCCCCCCAACTTTGTTTTAGTCTGTAACACCACAAAGTCGGCTGGGTAATTCTAGGACTCAACTGAGATGACTAGGTCTTCAATAAATCCTTCTGGTTTGATTGTAGAGCGGTCAGCTAACTCTAGAATGGTTGGTGTATCTTTGATTACGTTCTTTAGCTGTAACAGTTGTGAAGTTTCAAGAGTCATAATGTTTATAGCGGCACCTAAATCTACCAGAACTTGAGGGATTATTGTTTTACAGATTTGGACTGTCATAGTAGGATGGTTGAGGTCACCATATTTAACCGGAGGAGCTTTACCAGACATTAATGCAGATAGATCACCCATAACATGGATTGTAAGGGGATATTTAGCTTTCCTACCAGGTTTCTTAACACAAATATATCTCATTGTTCTGGCATAAATTGGTACATCTCTTAGTGCTTGTAAAAGTGGAATTTTAACATACAGATTCTGCAATTCCCCTAGAAGATTAAAAGTAGGTGGCTCAGGCATTCTAGTTAAAACTAAACGCTCAGGGAATGGTGGCTCTGTTGTTTTAGCACCCTTATTAGAGGGTGGTTGTACCTCTTTATGTGAATCACGTTTTTCAATTTCTTCTTTATCAGAATCGGAAGAGGTAACATCATCGATAATGGGTTCAACTATTTTCCCAGATCGTAAATGAATGTCATTACATTGTGCAGGGAAAACAGGAAGTTGTTGAAGCCTCGAAAATAATAGCTGCTTCAAACATCGGGGGATAACCACCCGGTCGGGACCTTAAGATAGCTCCTTTTCCCTTTGGGATGGTAGCTCCGACTGGATTTATAGGAACGGTTTCCTAATAATTTGAATGGGTTGGTAATGGAATGATTGGATGGGGGAAAATGGGACTAAATGACTTGAAATGAAAATACTAACTAATCTAATTTAAATACTGATAAATAAATTCTAAAACTAACCCAGGTATCATATGTGAATACAACTTAAAATTGTTTCAATTGAACAATAACCATAAAAATGTATTACAACTTAATTGAAATGTGCAGCAACAAATAAAGATAACTCTTTTTAAGAAATTAAACAGAGTTATATTAACATATTGTATTCATCATTGTATATCGCTTGCATATACTATGAAAGATAAATATTTCCAATATACTCAGAAGTGATATATATTAAAGAAATATTGTGAAACGAAGTACATATAAACGATAGCAAATTTAAAAGAGAATATCATATAACAAAAGAGACTAACAGTGAATAGATAGAAATACCATATCCATCTTGAGACTTTCAAATGTAATCTGATACTCTAATCCAAAAAATTCCGATGCAAAATCAACTCCAAGGTACAGAAATGTAACTCTTAAAAATAATTCTGCACAGAATCACTAGATGTGATCCTTTATAAAAGAATATAGGAGTAAATGGAGTACATAAATGTAATCTCCAGGTCAAAAACATTACAAATTAAGGACCCCTTTCTAAATGCATGAAAGGGGTTTAAATAGGTACTTAACAAAACAAAATAACTAAAACTATTCCTACAATCTATCTAAAATAAAAATATCTGAAACTGAAATGCGAGCTTGTAGAAGACTGGCTCATTGATCATCAAATGAGGTGGATGTGCGAAGGTGGTAGATATTGAGCATATCTTCGACTTTTGTTGGCTGACTCATTTTTGAATGTAACTGCCCAGTGTATGTAGCATCAGAGAATTCAGGAATGATATAATGAATAGTATTCGAAAGGAATTTTATGGCCATCTGTTGGCTGTGTGGCTTGATCAGATAAGTCCACATATTATCCCATGAAATTCCTTGAAGTTTTCTAATGTGTTGATTTTTATTGATTATCTCTTCCTTCCACCTGGAATCAGCGTCTTTTACTTTAGGTAACTCACCTGAGGTACAATCTGAGATCAAATTGGTGGTGTACAAGCTATCATTAATCAATTGTGTTGTATTATTCATTAAAATTTTAGCCCTTGATGTGGCTCTTTCTGATTTCATTAACTGATGTTCCCATTCCATAAATAAAATTTCCTTGTGTCTTTCTTCAATTCTAGGAAGATTAGCTTTTCTTCCCTGCTTTGTATCCTGCCATGAAAGGAACTCAGAAATTTTATCATCAACATCCTCAATTTCTTGCCTAAGAGTGACTGATTTATCTATAGAAGATGATGTTATTTCGCACAAAGGCTCAATTTGTGTCAACTTTAGACAAAATTCATTTAACTGTTGAGATAGCAGTTTGTTTATTTCAAGAGCTTCAGTTATGAATTGAGCTAACTTAGGATACTCCTTGAACTTGTCCAATTCTGATTGGAACATTTTTTCCTGTTCAATCTTTGAATTTCTCTCATTTTGTAGAAGATTTTGTAGATTTTCTACCTCTTGATTCAACTGTTGTTGTTTGTCCAAGGCTTGTTCATCAATCTTCTTCTTTTCAAGGCTGAGATTCTCTTCTAGTTGTTTAGTTCTGAACTCTGCATCCTGTACTCGTTGTTCCAACTGAATAATCTTTTGTTGATCTCCTGCAACCTGTTCTTCAAAAATAGCAATTTGCATATCCTTTTGTTTTACCAGCTGTGAAATTTCAGAAGCTTTATCTATAGTGGCAGCATTATAGGCACCAGCATACTGAGACAATTTGGTGAGATCTTCAGATGGATCCACCTCAGCATTTTTATAAATAATATTTAGAAATTCCCCCTGTGATGCCAATAGGGCATCTTGATTCATTCTCCTCCTTTTCCTTAGTTTTCTTACCACAACCCTATGTTTGGGACTGTAGAATATATCTAAAGGAGGGATTTCTTCTATCTTTAGCATAATTCCTCCTATGGGGTTTTCTGGAATTATTTCTACATCTTGATCATTGGGATTATCAACTTGAGAAGTGTTTTGTTGTCCTATCTGCTGGACAAATTGTTGATATTGGCTCAGCAAATTAGGAGAAACAATCAGTTCAGTATCTACTTGTCCTCCAAGTTAAGAACCTGCTTTATTTTTTGTATCATTTTTGGGTTCCTGTTCAGTGTTTTTACTTTTTGTGCTTCCTTTCTCAATATGCACATGGGCATCAGTACGCATGTTCCTTTTTTCTGTTTGAACTAAAGGTTTCTGTGTATCTTTCTGAGCGGCTGTTTCTATCTTAGCAATGTCAACTTTGCTGCTGTCATCCTTTTTCCCCAGAACAGGATTAGCTCCTGTTACTTCTTTACCAAGGGTAATTCCTACTTGTTGTGATGCTTTCTCCTGTGTGGGAGCTCTCAACTGATCAAGAGGCACTTTAAGTAACCTCTGGCTTCTAAACAACAAAAAAAATTTCATGTCTTCGGCTTGCAACTTGGACTTGGCTGAATAAAAAACATGGGATATATCATCCATGGAAACAAATAAATCATCAAAAATGTCTAGTTCATGTTCAAACCGGGCAATCGAAACAGAGGTAGTAAAATCATACGCAACTTTCCTTAGGTCGTATTGTCTTCCAGGAATTGTTGAAAACGTAAGATTAGAAATCTTGCCAACTTCTTTCTCAGCATGAGCGAAACTATTAAGAGTATAGTCACCACACTTAAAAGGGAAGGTAGGCCACATGAGATTTTTATTGGTTTTAAAAATTCTAGACATTCCTTCTACTGTTAATTGATAAGAAATATCTTGAGCTAACAACTTATCTGGAATGTATAGGGGAAGGATATGTGGCTGAACAAAACTCCCAAAAATTCTGATATAAGTGAATTTTTTTTCCCCGAACCAATCTCCGAAAGAGGACAAATCAGTCTTGGCTTTATTGGAAAGTCTAGGAGGGAAGTGCCCAAAAATGGTTTGGTAAATTGGAATTAGAAAACCATGGTAGACTCTATAAACATGAATTTTGAAATGTTCTTTCCATAAGAAATTGTGATACACATGAATAGGGATAGGTTCTTTTAGAGTCCATTTCCAACCTAGCATGGGGAACTCAGAATTGAAATAGAGAGCGTCTAAAATATAAGCACAAAAATGGAAAGGGGTGGAATTCCCTGAATTATTGTCTTTTCTGTACTCTACAATTTGATTAGCTATATTATCTAAAAAAATGACAGCCCAATCCATAATTTCAGAACTAACAACAGAATGAATTAACGAGACCATTTGAATAAAAAATCTAGCAGAGTTATCGTTTCCGAACAACCTACACATCATTGCTGTGGCATAACATTATGGAGATGAGAGAGACTCCACAGAGTACATACCTGATGCCTCCTTCTTAAGCTTCTTAGGGTTATTCCTCCATTCTTTGATTGGCTCTGCCTGGTTTGGATGTTCTGCAGCATATTCCTTAAGGAAGTCTTTGTTGTAAATCTTTTGCGGGTTGGGAATATGATACATTTCTTTAATATCTTCTGCCTTGAATGACCCGAACACTGATCCAGAAGTAGAAACACAAGTCCTGTTTTGAATGGTCACATTGTCAATGACCCATCTGATAACATCACAGTAGGGAAAAATGTTTGCCCGGGCAGCTACTCGGTGTAAAAATGAATTTGCCAATGCACTGAGTTGAATTTCAGAGTCAGAGTCTGAATCTTCTTCATCGAGAACAATTTCTTTAGGCACAATAACCCTAGGTTTCTCTTTTTCAATCAAATTGTATACATTCTCCCATGTCATCTTCCCCAATCCTTGACAGGAAGTGTTTGTGACTAGCTTGAGTCTTGTCGGTTTCTTCTTGGGTGGCATGTTTAACACAGGAGCTTTTGCAACAAAAGCAGCTTTATATTTTTTGCTTCTCTTTGACATTTCAGTGTCAGGAAAATTTTCTCTGGTTCTGCGAATGAAAGGATTCGAAATTTTGTTCTGCAATTCAAATGAATGCCTTTAGCCAAAATAAAACATAATAATCAGAACAACTATCAAAATATCTGTTTATTTAATTACCATCTAATCTCCCTGTATTTACAACATAAATGCTCTCCAATGGGTCACATTCACGCATTGAAAACAAAATAACCCATGATCTTTTGCCTAATTTTCAATTAATGGTGTCGTACAATCGAAGATCGGTGCATCCTTTGAATAAATGTTAAAATTCTCTTTTGATTCTTTGCGATGCGATGAATAAATATAATGCGAAATAACAATCGCATCGCAAGTCTTCAATGGTGCGCAATACAATATAATTCATTGCCGATTTTCCGATTGTGATAATTGCATCACAATTTGTTTAAAAAGGAAGTGCGATAATGCTTTCTACTCAATCCTGATCGCATCATAGTTTTAAAATGAAATGGAACGTTTAATGCTATCTCCGAAAATGCGATTGCGATTGAGTGCGATCGCATCAGAAATTTTAACGAAATAAATGCAATACTTACACTACTCCGAAATGCGATTGCGATTGAGCGCAATCGCATCAGAACTTTTTAAAGCAAACAGCTCTTTAAGAGAAATTTTTTCCAAATTTCCGATTGTGATTACTGTTCATCTTTAACATATTGTTAAGTATAAAGTATTTCTAATATGTTGAAATATGTTTAAAAGGTATTCTAACTCATCGAATCGGAAAGTTTTTTAAAGCTTGTACACTTTGTGAATAAAAATATGATATGCATTCTTTTATTCATGGATCTCTTATTTCTATTTAGGGAAAAAGATGTTTAAAAAGGGGACCTATTTTTAAATGAGATTTATTCTAAAATTTTAAAAATTGGGAGGGTTGTTGTACAGTACAACAATTGGCGATTCACTGGAAGAAACATTTATCTCTGAAAAAATGAAATGAATACTATATTTCTAGTAAGTAAAAATTTCTAAAGATAATGAAACTTTTCATAAGATAATTCAAATAAAATATAATTGTGAAAAAGAATAAAAATCACTTACAATTTCCTTCTAATTCTTCAAGGATAAAAACATTTTTGGGTTATCTCAAGCTTTGATTGGTTGATAATAATAAAGTAAGTGGATTTTCTCAAGTTTATCTTATGTAATATAATCCATTATCATAGGTATTGCCTCTGCTGCCAGCAAACATTCAAGTCTCGAAAGGGTTACCTTTTAACCATCAACCATTCATTGTCCCATCCAATTAAGATTATGACTCTTTAAAAATAAATTCATAAGACATATTTTCTCATATTTTTGTCTTTTTATTTATTTTTCTTAATTTAAGAGCCATTGTTCTGGTTTGGTAGCCAGTTAGTAACAATGCCATTCACTAGTTGTAATTAAACTGAACAAGCTAGCTCGTGATGAGACCCCTTGTCTTAATTTATAAGCCATTACCCTGTTTTGGTATGCAGTATTGGTAATGTTAGTTTCATTACTTCCTATGATCATGGTAAGCAGGCTCGTGATGAGACCTCTTATCTCCTAAATTTGGTCATATAATTTCTTTAGAATTACATTCTAAAAAATCACAATCGAAATGGATGGGGTGAAATAGTTGTATCCTTAAGAATAAATGGATGACAATTTTTAGAGTTTTTGTTTGCCAAGGCTTGAAAAAGTCTTTAATTTTTAAAGATAACCTTTCTCTGCTTAATAAACTTATAATGATTTACATTTTCCTCAAAGTTTCATAAGATCATGCAAATGTTTTAAACAAATTTTCAAAGTTTAACATTTTATTTTAAACTATCTAAAATTGTAATCAATTCCCTAAAAATTCTTATTTACTTAAAATAAGTAATTATAACATTCTTTCCAAGACAACTTTCTAATAGTAAAAAGTCAATCAAAGACTTTTAACAACCTTTATTTACAAAAATAAATATAAAATTTGCAGAAAGGAATATGTACAAGTAAGAAGGGGTTACCTCCTTATGAAAATAATTTCTTTAAGACAAGCCCATTTACAGGAAGAGATTCTCTCTTTCCTGTTAAATCTTGAAGTATGAATGTATATGAGCCTATCTTTTCAGCAATCTGAAATGGTCCAAGCCACATCTTCTGAAATTTGGTATGCTTACCTTTTCCTTCATGTGCTTTATCCCATTTCAGAACTAGATCTCCAATTGACAAATTTTTTGAGCCAAAGGAATTTGAATCAAAAGAAGATTTAACAAGCTGTTGATGTTTTTCATGAACACTTCTTGCTTTCTCTCTATCCTCTTCTAATTTTAGGATTTGATCAAATATCAATTGAATGGATGAGGAAGGATTTTCTTCAATGAAATGCACCAGGGATAATGATGGAAGAGCTAGATTTGATGGTATTACAACTTCTTTAACATAAACTAAATTGAAAGGTGAAGTCCCAATAGAAGCTTTAAGAGTAATACGATCAGCCCATAATGCAAATATTAAAGACTTGTGCCAATTCTTCTGACTTTGATCAATAGTCCTTTTAATGATTTTTATGAGATTTTTGTTGGTGGATTCTCCTAAACCATTACCTTGTGGATAATAGTTAGCTGAATATTTCAATTAAAAACTCTCTTAATTGCAAACTCCATTATACTATTACCAGAGAAATAAGATGCATTGTCAAAGACTAGAGCGTTAGGTACACCAAACCTGGTAATGATGAATTGATCGATGAAATCAATAATTGCATCAGAATTGGCTACCTTTAGAGGAATTGATTCTACCCACTTTGTGAAGTAATCTGTTGCTGTGAGGATGTATTTATGCTGCTTGGAAGAATGAGGAGTTATCTCACCAATAATATCAAGCCCCCATTGCTCAAATGGTTGTTCAATGTTTACTGGCTGTAGAGGAAAATTTGGCTTCCTCTGTCTTCCACTAGCAGTTTGGAAAATGTTGCACTTCCTCACATAATCATGAGTATCTTTAAAAATGGTAGGCCAATAATATCCAGCATGGATGATTTTGTGAGATGTGGTATCACCTCCAAAATGCCCGTCTGCTGGTCCATCGTGTAATTCCTACAAAACTTTCTTTGCTTCAGTCTTTTCAAGACATCTTAGTAAGATTGAATCATAATTTTTCTTGAATAACACATCATCAATGATTTCATATTTAGTAGCCTTCAATCTTAAAGCACGTTTATTCTTATAGCTGAGATTAGAAGGAGCATATCCATTTTTCAAGTAAAATATCAGATGAGCATACTGTGATTCAGAATTAGTAACACTTATTTGACTTACTTGAACAACATTTCTGGATCTTGATATTCTGGTATGTTATGAGCTCCTGCTAATAATCTGGAAAATCTTGTCCTCTAACAATCTTTGCTGGTTTAATATCAATATCATATTCTTGCAAAGCTGTCACCCAATTAGCATTTTTTTTTCCTACTTCTCTTTGAATTAGTAATTGTCTTAATGCAGAGAAGGGAACAATAACCTTTGTGTGTGTTTTTAAGAGAAAATACCTAAAATGTTTGATTTCCTTAAATACAACGAAAGCTTGTTTTTCAACATCAGAATAATTCAGCTCAGCTCCTTGCAGATTTGAGCTGAAGAAAGAAATCGGTGCTTCGATTTGTTGATCATTGAGCTGTGTTAAAACAACAACATAAGAAGTTTCGGTCGCCAAAGTATACAGAATAAAATCATTGGAAAAATTGGGAGTATTCAATGCAGGTGCATCAATGATTGCCTTCTTGATTGCATCAAAGGCTTATTTTTCTTTATAACCCCATTTGAATACCGAATTTTTTCTAATCATATTCTGCATAGGAAAAACAATTTGAGAAAAATCTGGAATGAATCTTTTTACAAAATTAATCTGACCTAGAAATGATTGCATGGAATTTTTATTATGAGGTAAAGAAATATCAGAAATCTCTTTAACTCTGTCAGGATCGATATATATACCATCTTTTGACACAACAAACCCTAAGAGTTTTCCTTGATCAAGAGCAAAGAAGGATTTCTTTGGGTTTAATGAAATACCAAATCTTCTACATCTTTCAAATATTTGTTTCAGATCTTGTAGATGATTGGATCTCTTCTTTGAATAAACTGTTATGTCATCAAGATAAATAACAACTGATCTATTAATCAGACCCTTAAACGCTATGGCCATGGCTATCTGGAAAGTAGTTCATGCATTTACTAAACCAAAAGACATTTTTTGATAAGCATAGGTTCCCCATTTGGTCCTGAAAGTAGTTTTCAACCTATCATCTGAATGTACTAGAATTTGATTATACCCTGAAAATCCATCAAGGAAGGACATGAGTTCAAAACCAGCTACCTTTTGGAAAATTTGCTCCATAGTTGGCAATGGGAAGTTGTCTTTTTGACATGCCTTGTTTAAATTTCTGAAATCAATACAGATTCTAATATTGTCATTTTTCTTCCTAACAGGTACCATATTGGAAACCCAATTGGAATGCCTCACAGGAAAAATGATTTCGGCTTTCAGAAGTTTGTTGAGTTCTATTTTGATTCGATCTTCAAGATTTGGATGAATCTTTCTCAATTTCTGTTGCACAGGTTTAACATCAGATAGCATTGGAATTGTGGGTTGAATTACAGAAGTATTATAAGTCTTTAAATCTTCATAATTCCAAGCGAAGACATTTTTGTATTTACTCAGAAGTTTAATGAAAGTAGATATTTCTTTTGGAGTTAAATTGAGACCTAGATTAACATTCTGGGGTTTAGAATCAGAGCCAAGATTGACTAATTCAAACTTCAAAGTTGAACTTTGAATTTTGGCATTAGAAACTTTCTTGAATCTGTCTTTAATATCATAAAGATCCTCAAGTTTAACAACAGATTTGGGAATCAGATTTTCATTATTTCTTGAAGTAATTTGCAGATCATGATCATCTTCATCAATAATTTGTTCATCGTATGATTTTTCAGTAGTTAAGAAATTCAAAATATCTTGATCATGGTAGAATACTCTCCAGTTAGTAATATTGTCTGGGACAGATGGGCGAAAAATCAACTCTACTGAAAATCTATCAAGACTGCAATATTCAATAGGAAGGAGTTTGGATGCAACATTAGCTAACAAGTCAGCTGATGTGTTTTGATTCCTGGGAATAGAAAAGATATTAAATGCTAGAAATTGAGTGGTAAGATCCTATACTAGGGTTTGATAGTGTTTAAGATGCCCTGAAAGACAATGGATGGTATTCCTTACTTGTCTTATGACAATTTCGGAATCTCCATAAACTTTCAGGTATTTTACATTTAACCCTATGGCCTTATAAAGTCCTTGAATCAAGGCTTCATATTCAGCAACATTATTAGTGCACTCAAATTCTAATCTACATGATAACATGGTTTTCTCTCCTTCTGGATCAATTAGAATGCATCCTGCTCCTGCTCCATCAATAGATTTTGATCCATCAAGATATAATGACCAAAATAAATTTCTATCTATAGGTTTATCTACAAAAGAATAAAAAATATTTACAATTCTAGAAGAATCAGATTGCGAAAAATTTTCAATTTGAGAAACAAAAGTATTTACAAAGAATGGTGATTGTGGTGCAGTAAAATTTCCAAGAAAATACTCGCCAAAATAACCTCCAAGAATGTTATTGTTGAAAGCTACAGGTTCATTAGGTTGCTCGAATTCAGTTACAGTATGCGTCATATGTTTTTCTTGTTCGACTTTGATTTGATTAGGTTTCCCTTTGTAGGGAAGCCACATATGTGAATAATCGGTTGAGATATAACCATTAAGTTTCGCAGATTAGTCCCTGCTTAAGACTAACCCATAGAATTCTGGAATATCTGCAATTAGAATATAAATTATTTGGACAATCCTAGGGTCAAAGGCTAGTCTAATGGTGACTGAATTGATTTCTCCAATAACTTGAACCTTGGAGCGATCCAATTGTACAATATGAACAGCAGACTTCTAAGGTTCGATATTCAACTTAGCACAGACTGAAGAAGGCATTATATTGGAAGATGCTCCCAAATCAATCAAACAATTATGCAAATTCTTATTGTAGATCTCATAGGTTAGCAGAAATGGAGGTGTCTGGGAACTTCATCTTTCTCCAATAAGAACAAGCACAAATGCATCTACTAACCGTGGATTACCACCTTTAGTCAAGTAGCCCTTCAAGAAAAGCCTCCAAAAAAAAAGAACCTCTAATTAAA